>APFE031729592.1:47161-67764 GCA_000404065.3 Pinus taeda | reverse complement strand
AAACTAAGATCTAATGTGGTTGTACGCGGGGCACTCTAAGAGGAAGTGATTTTCATCCTTGATGTTCGTATTCTCACAGAGATGGCAGAGCCTTTCCATCCATGGTGTTTTAGGAATTGCCCAACGACCCGTTTCACTATGGAGCTCATGAGAGTTCGTTCTAATCTTGGCTATATTAATTTTTTTCTTTGAGCTAGTTAAAATAGAGAGATACTTTTGATCTTCTAGGGTGGGGTTGATGACCTCTTTATAATATCTTAATTTATTTTAGCTGCTAAATATTTCTCACACCACATTTTTTCTTTGAACTTAGAAATAACAATATTTTTAATGTTATTAATGTTTTGGGAAGCAACATTCTCGTCGATCTCCCAATGGTTTAACTAGGCCCTCGTGTCTTTATACCAACCTCGTTTGAGCCTTAGGTGGTTTTGGCTGGAATTTAAAGCTAGCTTAGGAAGTTTATGGTCTCCTATGTTATTGAGTTTGTGCTTGTAAAACAGAAGCCTAGTCATAGTTAGGCTCTCGATAGGGGAAAGACCCACTTCTATAAGGAAAATAGGATAGGGTGTGTTTCTTTTAATTTTGAGATTATACGTTATAAAACACGTTTGGATTTGCTCAATCTTTCTCCAGGATTCTCTAGAGATGCTACAACCCCAAACCTCGCATCCAAATAAGATAACTGGAGTGACTAAAGTTTCAAAGAGGAACTTCTTTCTATCCCACATTACGAAGTTTGTTGTTTTACAATTATTTTCAAGACCAAAATGAGCTTTCCATCCCCCATTAATCCTTTTCTCAATGCTATAGTTCCAGTTGAGCTTGTGATGAATATCAATTCCTAGGTATTTGTAGGAAGACACTTCCTCCAAGTTACTATTTTCATACATAAAATTAGCGTAAGTGTCCTTCTTGGATTTGATAATCATAACTTTTGTTTTGTCAGTGTTAACAATCATACCCATGGTAGAGCAGAAATCCTTAAGAAGTATAAGTTGCTTATCAAGGTTAGATGGGCACCTTGCAAGAAGAACAATATCGTTAGTGTAGAGAATAAGGATGATGACTATCCAAGCTAAGATCGTGCCAGAACATCCTGCTTCCTTTAAACAACCTTCTAGCTTGTCGATGCAAATGCCAAATAGGGTAGGGGAGAGGGGGCAACCTTGTTTAACTCCGATATTACACTTAATATCTTTCGACCACCCCTCATTTCTCTTTAACTTGGCAATTACATTATCGTATAACCTTATAGTGGTAGCTCTCAACTCAAAATGAACCTTTAGCTCTTCTAATCTGTTCCAAAGGTTGTTTCCAGAAACCGTATCGAAAGCCTTTCTAAAGTCCACAAAGCAACAAAAGAGATTTGATTTATCATTGCCACATTCCTCCACAACGATCCTACGTGTAATGAGGTGGTCTGTTGTTGAGTGGTGCTTTCTAAAACCCGCTTGGCCTTTAACCCGCTTACCTTCACTTTCAAGCCATATGCTCAACTTCCTTTCCAAAATAATACCATATAACTTGGCTAGGAGGGGGCTGATCATAATTGTCTGATAATTAGAGAGGTTATTTGTATCTCCACTTTTAAAAATAAGGATAATGAGGCTTTGAGTCCATGGTTTAGGGAACCCTTGCTTGACCGCTTGATTGAAAAGCTTGTGAATGTGGGGGATGAGGACATGACCTCTAATTTTTAAGGTTTCTGCCTGGTAACCTTCAATGTCCTTAGCTTTCCCATTAGCCAAGAGACTAACCCCAAAATCAATGTCTTCTAATGAGAAAACTTCTTTCGTTGTGAGCAGGGTTTCAAAGTTATCCATGACATTTGGAGATTCATAAAGCTTTTTAAGATAGGAATTCCAGTCGTGTAAAGAAATTTTATTATTATCTTTAGTTTTCCTAGTTAGAATTTGCCTCCAGAATTTCCTAGGAGCTACCTTAGAGAGGTGTAAGAGATTCTCTTGTCTTTTACGAATATACTACCTTTTTTTCCTTTTAGTTAGGGCTTTGTGTATTTTTATCTTGCCAATTTTAAGAGATTCATCAACAACTTCCTTAACTTTCCTCGCACTTTTACAATCTTTCTCATACCATGGGTTGGTTTTGCTATTTCTTTTATTACTTGAAACTTCAATTGAGAACTTGTTAATGGAATATGAGAGGGTTGCAGTAAAATTATGATAGAGATTTTCTATGTTGTCTATACTAGATAAAGGAAGCAAATTAGTTTTTAATTCATTTAGAAAGAGATCTTTTTTATTTCTATCAAAGATTAACTTCTTTTGGCTATAAGGATTATCTTCTATGGGATCTCTATGCATGACAAAATTTAGAGTTATAAGTAAAGGCCTATGATCAGAGTCAGGCTCGTGGTCGTTTAAGATGTCAAAATTTGTTATTTTGTTGTATAGAGGGAGATCGGAGATAATATAGTCTACCACGCTGCTACCAAGCACATGGATGCAGGTCATCTGGCTAGAATTGGGCCACTTCTTTAGACCGTTGCAAATTATGAGATCTTGAGCACTACAGAGCTTGACTAGCTCCAACCCAAACAAATTCTCCCCAAGGTCTTCAGAGCTCCTTTTGTACCGGCTAGCCATAGGAAGGCCTTCATCTAACCAAAGAGGATTATGGTTGGAATAATTGCTTAGAAGAATAGCTTGGTTGCTTGAAGTTCGAGCATTAAAGTCACCCGTTAAAAGGATATTGCCTTCATTCCTTAGGCTAGAAATATCCTTCTCTAAACCATTGTAAGGAATATTTTTATCTAGATTCTTTTTCTTATAGAAGTTAGAATTGATGGGGGGGGAATAACAGATTGCTATGTAGGTCTTTTTATCATAGATTTCAGTAATTTCTATCCAACCATATTGGTTGTAAGGGTCGTTTTTTCAAATCCTATGGAGAGAAGCCTCTCGAGCTCACTGTAATTTTTTCCATTTTAGTCTTATAATTATTTTTTTTAAACTAAGAATAAGGATGATGGTGCTCCTCTTATCTATATTGGTTAAGGCTTTGCCTTATCTACCTATGATCCTCCTTCTAGTCGGCTATTGGTGCCTTCTATCTTTGTGTTCCCCAATTTCTGAGTGCACAAGTGTGTGTCATCTTCTTCTCTTATAAAAAGTTATGACCACAACTCTTGTGTGAGCATGGTTCTCAAATCTATTAATGTATTTTGTGTGAACATGGTTCTCAAATCTATTAATGTATTTTTGTTGCTTATGCTCTCTTCATACCATTGGGTCTATTCTTTGAAAGTGTTATTTTGTTCCTCATAAATCTCAAAAGAAAGAAAGTCCGGTAACATATACCAGAATTACTAGAAATTGTGCAGAAATTTAATTCAACATAAGGTTCCTAACTGAAATTATTTTGATTTAAAGAGACTTTTAATGGACTTGGAAATTAGACTATGAACTAGTTTTTTTTGTAATGTAGGGTTTGTATGAAACATGTTATATAGCTTCTCAATGTCCAAATGTGTTTGAGAAAAATAAGAAGCAACAAGAAAATTTAACTTGGTTGATTGGTTTTCCAAAAAATCATCACCTAACATTATGAGATAAATCTCCACCAATAACTCCTCCATTTCAAAGACTACAATTTCCCTAAAAAAACAACAACAAAAACAAGTTTATAAAAACTCAAAAACAATAAATTTTGTCTCGCATAAATTGGGACAAGAATTCCATAATAAATCAAACCCTCCACTAATGACAAATTAGACAAATCAAACTCATGAAGTCGAATGTTCAACTCAAAATTAGTCCAATCAAACTAATAAATCTGAATTTTGAACTCAATGTACAAGATCCTCATACAAATACTCCAATTACATCAAAACCAACTACATCAAAAATAAATTTGAATAAACTAGAAAACCTACCAATACTCCCACTACATCAAAATAAACTTGGATAAATATAAAAGCGAAGAAGAAAACTTCTATAAGAAAAAGAAATCTAACCCTAAAATCAATTTAATTTAATTATGTATTGTTCGTGTATACTGTTACATATGTCATTCGTGAAAATCTACTCATATGAAAAAATGTTAGAAATATAACTTTTTAATGGTATAATCATAATCTAACTCATTCTAACTATTTAGTAAAATAAGTCGATCACTTTCTTGGAAAGGTTTACAAATTGGAAAGGTTTACAAAGTGTTAATTAAAATTTCCATACAAATAATTATTTACAAAGAGTTAATTAAAATTTCCTTACAAATAATTATTTTCGAATTTACTCAAATGCATATTCAAACAACTTCACATAAATTTCCCAATTATTATTAAATATATATTAAATTTTAAATTAGAAGTAAATTTATAACGGATACTTTAAAAAAAAACATAACATATATCTATTTTGAATTGATTATAAAAATCAACTTTCACCGCAATATAAAAATCAACATTCACTGCAATATAATTTGAAGTTTTGTGAATAATTACTTACTCTACTGATGAATATTTAGGTTTACAGAGGAGCTACTGAAGAAGGTGGTGTAAATCGTGTTGAAAAGGCAATTTTTAGTCATTACATTGGTATCAAAGTCACATTTCGTTGATCACTAGACCTTTGGTCATCAACATATCATCAACTTTGTTGTCGTCATGATTTAGGTCTTTGTTGTCGTCGTGATTTAGATGTTTCGCCAATCTTGGAGATTCTCCATTCCATCGGATTCGCCATCAAACATTTGGCCACATATATATATATATATATATATATATAAACCAAGAAAAAAAGTACATATAAAGATTAAAAAAAATCACAGAAAAAAAAAAAAAAAAAAAAAAAAAAAAAAAAAAAAAAAAAAAATCATATATAAGATATCTATTAAAAAAAAAAAATATATATATATATATATATATATATATATATAGTCTGGTGAAAATTTGAAGAAACATTCATATATATAAAATGTTCTACATTATTGATAAAAAGTGCATGATAAAGTTAAAAGGGAATCTTTCCAAATATTTTTAAAACTATAAGTAAGAGAAGGAAGAGTAGATAATATTATCTTGATTATTCATTAAGTAGTTTACAAGCTCGTGGTTTTAGCAACCCATGGTAATTGTTCATGGTATTTTCAAGGTAAAAGAAAAACAAAAGGAATACAAAATCTCTTTATGTGAATGGTAAGTTTTACTTTTTACGTGGAGAAATTTAACCGAGTCAAAAGCACATAAGTGGACATATATTTTATATTATACCCCAAAGAGTTGAATAGCCACTTTTCACTAGGGTTGTAACTTTTCAAAAA
This sequence comes from Pinus taeda, assembly GCA_000404065.3. Taxonomy (NCBI): domain Eukaryota; kingdom Viridiplantae; phylum Streptophyta; class Pinopsida; order Pinales; family Pinaceae; genus Pinus; species Pinus taeda. Next base: position 62,478 of record APFE031729592.1, on the reverse strand, counting down.
AAAAATATATAAATAAAAGATATATAAAAAGAAGTATTATATTATAAAGGGGTATTTTAAAGAAAAGTTCAAGTCATAAAATTATTGAAAATATATGTAAGTACAAAGCGAGTATTATTATAAAAGGTTACTTGAAAGATCCATATATTAAAGTTTATAAGGGGTTAACTCTAAAACTATAAAGAGACATAAGGATAACAAGTTATAAAAAAAGAATAGTATTTTTTAAAAGTATTATAATAAGTATAAGGTGCAGTTTATTTAAATAGTGGAGCTATTTTATCTTCTTTTAAAGTGGGAAAAATAATATATAATTGAGGAAAATAAAACTAAAAGGAAAAGAGGATAATAATATTTATTATAAGAAGTTAGGAAGGGGTTATGTTTTAAACCCTAAGCTTGGCAACAAACACAAAAGAAAGTTTATCACTGAAGAAAGAAGTCTAATTTGAAGATGAACAGAGAAATTATGGAATCCATACATAACTCTACATTTTGGATCAGATGTCCATTTTGTGGAGCAGAAGATCGGTATCTATCGATTTATAAAAATCGCACAATACCTTGTCCCAAATGTCGAAGATTGTTTACTCAAGAAGATTATCAATATAGCACCCAAACACAAATTAAAGAATTAAAAGAAGAAATCGTAAAACTTCAACAAAAAAACCAAGTATCAGAGAAGAAATATAAAGATCTCGCAAAGCGGTTTCATGCAAAATAAACAGAATGCAACGAAGAAATTTTGCATCTAAATAACTACAATGAGAAACTTCTTGCATAAGTCAAAAAGTGCAAAACTAAGAAAAACAAGTTAGAACAAGAAAAAGAAAGTTTTGACAAAAAATTCAAATAAAGTCTATCAAATAAAGAATAGGAGAATTATGTTTAAAAGGCCTTAACAAAAAATTATTAGAACAAATTAAAAATAAAAAGATCAAGAGAAGGATAATAGCGAGAAGATCAACGATTCGGAAAAAAGAAGAACTTTTACATCTAAAAAAACATAACCAAAATCTACTTAACCAGGGTAAAAAACTTAAGACTGATAAGAAATCATTGAAAAATAGATTCGAAGAAATTGCCGCAAAAGAAGCATCAAAATCGCTAGATGTAGTATTCCAAGTTGGGGAAGAATAAATAAACATTGATCCCACTAATCTCATAGTTCAGGCAAATCCAAATCCTACTGAAGTAAGGACTTACTTAGAGGTTTCCGTTCAAACAACTAACACTCCAAATGAGGATTTAGTAATCAATTCAACAACAACAATGTCTAGAGGAAATCATGAAATTGTCATAAAAATGTTAAAGGAAGTTCAAACAAGAAAAACTCGTTATCTAAATCTGAATCACAAGAGTAGACACCTTAATCAATCTACAAATCTGTATCACTCATAACATAAACAACAAACTTATGTTACGGAGAATATTGAAGTGAGCTCAATTCAGTCTATTGATAACAATTTGTTACAAAGTTCCAGTGATCAAAAGATTTCAAAGAAGGTTAATCTAGGATGGTTTGATATATTCTCAATACGACAATTTTATAGATCACTTCAAGGATCATATCAACTTGTATCGACAAAGATGATTGTTCTGAGACAAAAAGGCATTCGTAGCAGAAAAAGAGATCAAGCAGAAGACATTCATCACAAAAAAGAGATCAAGCCCTTTCATCAACAAGGTTTGAGGACAAAATTTTTTGAAAGGGAAAGCAATGTTATGAACATAAATTATGTAAAAATAGATAATAAATAATAACCATAATAATATAAATATACTAATAAATAATAAGTAAATCAACTAATGGTTACTTAGTTAATAATGAAAAGGCATGTCCTAGGACATGCTTATTTGTGAAAGGGTACTTACCTGGCTATATATACATGACCCTCATTCTCATTTGTACTCATCCTATATTCATTATTTTATACAATATGCAATTTACAATTACAATCACAATCCTACAATGGATGTCTTTGTCTACGAAGTATTTTAATATTTTTGCTGCGTATACGACTTTTGGTCGTTACACCCTCCATATATATCTTGAGTTAATATATATCATGATATATTAATATATAGTATAATATGACAAATAGAATATTATATTAAATTTAATATTGTATATTTAATAATATTAATATAATATTTTAATACCAATATTAGATTTAGCGATATGTTTTAGATGGCATGATAACAAAATTTATAATAAAAACTACATCAAAATAATATTTTCAAAATATTACAAATTTGATGTAGAATATCTATGTCTTTAAAGATTTTAATATATCCATAAGATATCATTTTTCCTTTTAAAGATTCATTTTACAAATATTTAATTAAAAGAAATATTAAAAGATTTTGTAACGGGAATTTTCTATTCTTTGTGTTGAATTAATCATTTTCCTTTGATTTAATAAATGGTATTGGATTTAGTAAAGAGTAAAGATGTTTAAAACTTTATCTAATTTGGAATTTTAATGTGGTGAAAAAAAACCGTTAAAGGTAAATTTATGATCCATTCAAATTCACGTATATGATAAAGGAACCATTAAAGGCATAAGATAATTTATTATCCATTCAAATTATATAAATAATACATAGTTATATTTTAATAATTAACCTTAGTCCATTAATAAGACTAAAAAGTTATATATAATCTAAATATTCAAACTATATATAATTTAAGTTAATGTTTTGGTCAAAATTAGCTAAACTTATTTTTATTACTTTTTGAGGATGTGACATACTTACACATCGCGGTCATACTGGGCTATAAAATGCACTTCTCGACGCAACAAAATCATTTGAAATCAATCTTTAATTTTGTTTTGTGTTATTGGATACACAAAATTTACAATCCTAAATAGTGTAGAAATTAATGTGTAAATTCGAAACTGCTCATGAAATTTACTAAATCAAAAAACTCGAAGCTACTATATTGATCTGCGAAAGTTAATTCACCATATATAACACAAATCATATACATGCAAAAGGAAACATCACACATGCACAGATATTTATCTCATGGAAAGAAATTGATTAAAACCCCTTCCTTTTTGTATTGCATTAATCAGACAATAGATATGAAATACATATGCTTGCTCAAGCATAAGCACAACTTGCAAGTGTATAGTTTATCCTTCTGTCTAACTGACTAACTCTGGCCAACACTTAGCCAATTTTCAAGCCCTCCAAGCTCTTATTTCCTTACGTTGTTCCTCCAGGAAATTAGCCCCTATTATTTAAGAATTTCCCACTATTGAATTGTGCAATTCCTCTAGGTCCTTCCTTTAACTACATGCACCATTTGTACACATGGGAATATGCTGCAACTGATAGTACACTGCCTTGGAATATCCATCTCAACTGGGTAACTCAAATTATATGCATGCAACAATTATTTTGGGTTGATCGATCAGTTAACTGGTTGATCATTGTGTGGTTGAAATTCCACTTCCACAACTTGACCTACACTAGTTCTTCTAATAGTTGGAACTAGTTTAATTGGCAATAACTCCAATTAACTAAAATAGAATGCTACAAATTAGAAATCAATCATACTGAACTAAACTCAAGCTTCCCCAACTCGAATTAACTGGGTGACAAGTGTCATGTCACCTCAGTTAACTACCTCCAAGATTTATGATGAAATATAAATTTAAATTTTCTCTAGTTTGACCAAGACAATGTCAAACTGAGATTTTCTTGTTGCATTTTTAATACTCTCTCTCAACAAGAAATGGATTATCAACCACCCTTATCCTATAACTATGGAACTTGAACTTCCCTCTTGAAAATTCCTTTTTCATAATATCAACATCTTGATCCTCTGTTGGAATGTACTATAGCAACATAATCTTCATTTGCACACAATCCCGTAGATGGTGATACCATATATCAATATGCTTGGATCAATCTTGAAAAAAACGATTCTCAGAGAGTTTGAGGCAACTCTAATTATCATAGTAAATCACATTTGGATCCATTCTAAGTGGGATAAATCCCACGAAGAGAAGGGAAAACACACTAAATTCTAGTCCCTGTGGAACAGACCATATGTTATTCAAGACAGCTTTTTCCACCATACTTATCGATTCCAATCATTAGATGGGAAGATGGAATCTCTCCCTATCAATGGTCAATACCTCAAGCAATATTTTCTATAGTCGTCTAGAGTTGTGTCCCTACCCTATTTTCAAAAGAGTGTCTATCGATCAGAGTTAAATTAAATTGTAGGGACCTATATTAAATTATCCCTCCATTCATAAACAAGTGTATGCAATATACAAGGCAGTAAAATACTTTAGGCCATACCTTCTGAAAATTCACGTCATTATCTTTATGCATCACCCAGTTGTAAGATCGCTTGTTGTTCAACAATATCTAGGTGAAAGAAGGGGGAACTAGATGAAAAAATTGCAAGAGTATGATCTTGAATTCAATCCAGTTCACATTATAAAAGGTCGTGGTTTATACCACCTTGCAGCAGAAGCAGTTAGCACACCAAAAGAGGAATGGCTTAGGTGGGAGCAAGAAATTGAAATGTATAACATTGAAAATGTTACCCCCACTGATGCAGCCACCTCTTGGTACACAAATGTGTGATAGTATCTTGATCATGGTACCTTTCCCTCACACTTATCAGCACGACAATAGAAGGATATTCGACTCAAAGCTCTATCATATTAGTTGGTACATGGAGTGATTTTTTGGAAGCACCATAATGGGTCCTGCTTAGATGTTTGGAAGCACCAGATTCAGAAAGGGTATTAAAGGATCTTCATGATGAACCAGTAGGTGGACACTATGCGAGTGATACTACTGCGCACATAGTCATGCACATTCTTATGCCCCCAAGTGTCCAATTTTTCATAGATATGTTGGTTGTGATAGGTAGTCAGTTTCCCCATTGCAACCCTTCATTGTAGAATAAACTTTTCAACAAAGGGGGTTGGATGTCATTGGTGAAATATTTCCACATTCATCGAAGCAGCACCGATATATTTTAACTACCACAGACTATTTTACTTAGTGGAAGGAAGAAGTTCCTCTAAAAAGAATGGATGAGCAAGAGGTCATCAACTTCCTCAATCAAAATATCATCACCAGGTTTGGTGTTCCTATGTCACTTGTTTTTTATAATGAAACTTATTTCTTGTCACTTAAAATTTATGATTTTACATTAGAAAATGGTATTGTTTTTAAACATTCATCCAACTATTATCCACTGGGTAACGGTTTTGTCGATTCAACCAATAAAAATCTAATCTGCATTATCAATAAAATTATTTACTCTTAACATAGGAACTGGCACAATGCTTTGTTGAATGCTTTGTGGGATGACCGTGTTATGCCTAAAACATCTTTGAGAAATTCCCCTTACTTCATGATGTATGGGAAAGAATTCATCCTACCTCTGAACATATACCTCCTATCCCTTCAACTTTCTTAAGAGTCTTGGGGTAAGCTATGTCTTATGCTTCAAAGTAGGATAGACACTCTTTCGAAGTTATAAGAAGAAAGGAGGAAAGAAAAAGGAAAATGTGTTATCGATCAGAGTTGTATCAAGCGATGGTTTGACAGTAAGTCTACGAGGAAGAAATGGTTTGGTGTGGGAGACCTAGTATTGAAGTGGGATAAAGCCCACGAAGAGAAGGGAAAACACAATAAATTTCAATCCATGTGGAATGAACCATATGTCATTCAAGGCAAGTTTTTCCACCATACTTATCGATTCTAATCATTGGACGGGAAGATGGAATCTCACCCTATCAATGGCCAAGACCTCAAGAAATATTTTTGATAGTCATCTAGGGTTGTGTCCCTACCCTATGTACATATTTATTTTCCTGTCTTTATTTTGATTGTTTGTTTAAGTCATGTTGTTTCCTTTTCGTTGTTTTTGTATTGTAGCCATATGAATAAAACTTTGTGTGAAAGTGTTTTGTTTGGTTCCAATGCATATGGCTAAAGTGGAAAAGGGCCTTGGGACACTACAATATTTGGCTAACTTTTAGTCCTTCTTTGTCTTAGTCTATATATTTTTGGTCAGTGAGGCTTCAATGGAAAATATGATCCTTTCGTAAGGAAATCTTGTTGTAGAACCATGACACCTATAGATATTTTAGGAACTTCATTCCTCGTTTCGGTTGTATTTGGTGTTTTGCATGTTAATCCAATCAAGTATAGAAGGGAAAGGGGGAAATATATAACAATAAGGTTAATATTATAGGTGTAAATAACCGTCTCTAAAGGAACAACCTCTTATGCTCTCAATCAGTCAAGATCCCTCTTCCACTATGGCGATACAAACACAAATAAAATTCCAATGAACATAAAGTAAAAATAAATAAGAGGTGAAGGAATAGAAAGGCTTCTTGCACTGGGAGGTGAAGCAAGTAACTTCGTTGAGGTATTGAATAGGCCTGTTGGCAGTGAAGTGATGCTTGCATTCCTATAGTGACTCCGTCGGGGTACTGAACAGGGTTGCTGGTAGTGGAGAAACACCAGAGATAAACACTAAAGGCTTTTATTATCTCAAACTCGCAACTATATTACCCTTATCTTGAATCAAAATAATTGTGATGTAGCTATATTTGTGAATTTGTTTAACTGAGGAAGGGAATGGAGGGGACTACATATATAACTGGGTTATGTGGGAAAATTGGAGTAATCCACGTGATGAATCAATACTTCTTGAGAAAAAATACCCTATACATAAATTTACACCAAGGAAGAGAAGTTTGGGTTCTACCAGTGTATCGCCAAGTGTTGTCACTGCTACAACACCCTCAAAATTTTGGCCTATATCCAAACTTCGGAGCCTACTTTGACCTTGTGAGTTGTCATTTCTAGCAACAAGAGACATTCCATGTATATTCTCTAATTTTTCTAGTTCCTTTGTAAATAAAACATAAGTGTCACGTTTTGGTAAGGGAAGTGTCGCACATTGTAAAAGGGATTTATATTGCATCTTTATGAGGTGAAGTAATACTAATGGGTCCTACCTATCATAGAGATATGTATTAGACTCATTCCCAAAGTCTTATGCATTTTTTTTTGGCATTGTTACATGTGTCACAAAGTGTATCATAAGTGCCTCATTTGGAGGTAAGTGTCATTTTGTTGTCGCTTCAATGGGTTCATGTTGTTTTTGGGTGTTCGGTGTTCATTGTTGTGTCATCGGTTGTTATGAATGTGTGATCATGTTCAAATTATTTTCCTAGTCTCACCTCTGCCCCATTGATCCCACACTTAGTCAACTTTTGGAAAGTTATTTTCCCAACCAACTTTGCTCCACTCAGCCTCCTTGAACTACACATTGCGCAGTTGCAAGCCCCAGTCAATCATCTCTGCCTCCTAAAACTGCACAATGAGTAGTCATTTCCTCCAAGGATTGTTTATTGTGCAATCATAGTCATCAAGAATTCCTCTTGTTCTTTAGAACTGTGTAATCCTTACTCTCAGCCAGCTTCCCATTGTGCACTATGCAATTTCAGTCTATAATCTAACTCCTTCACTCTCTAAATTGTGAAACTACGCATCTAGTGGCCTAGTATCTCTCCTAATCTACACATTATGCAGTCACAATGGGCGAGCTTGCCTCACTATGATACTCAACTATGCAGTCTTTCTTCTCAAGCCTCTAGTTACTGCACATTGCACAGTCACAATCTTCAGCCTCACATTCCTAATTCCTGGAACTATGCATTGTGCAATCTCTAAGTCTTCTCCTTTGTCTAGTACTCAGTTCCAAGATTATCAGTGAATTGCACCAAGAAAGATAGACTAGGATATTTCCAGACTGATGTCATCTCATCATGAATGAATTTCATTGCAGGTATTGTATCTTCACATGATAGGATGATGTTTAAGAAGGATGATAGGGAGACCATGTAACGTGACACTCAAGAAGTCTACAAAAGACAAGATTATCACTCATTAGATAAATTTTGATGTCTAAAATGTGCCTCCTAAGGAATATTATAAAATAATAGTGGAAATAATAAATTAAGATTACATTACATCATCAAATTTTAGAGGGAAGAAAAGAAATAACTACTTTTTCAACTTATGTTTCAACTTAAATCCCTACAAGTTTACTCAAATTTCAAGCAAGATCACTCATTAGATTTGGAATTTAATTCCTCATCCAATAAGTACCCATGTTGCGTACTTTTGATGAACCTTGTTACACAAAAAACGAGAAATACATGAAAAAACATAATTGCAATCATGTTCGTCATGTATTTCTCATTTTTCATGTAACGGGGTCCATCAAAAATATGCAACATGTAGTGAGCCTTGGTATTGCAACAAGAATGTTGCAACTCCTAAGGTCTCCTCAACTCAAATTATCAACCCAAGGTTCGTACAAACTTCGAGGTGACAGTGTTATCTGCATAGTAGATAGGATTCCACTCACGCCACCCTTAGTTATGAAATTAGATCAAAAAAGTGCTAAGAGACCCTTCCTCCTATTGAATTAGAATGAAAGCTTGTTGATAAAGGTACAATTGGAAATTTCTTCTAGCTATGAAAATAGAAATTCCATTGACTCAACTTGTAAATTCTAACTAATCAATTCATGAAAGGAAAAAGGCTAATATACTTGTAGAAAGAAAGTTATTTTATCTTGTAGAATTCATCAAATTACCTCATCTGCTTGCAGAAAGGAAGCTAATTTATCTTGAAGAAAGGAAGTTAATTTATCTTGCATAATTCATCAACCTACCAATCAGAATTGCATGTACCATCTACCTAGTTCACACTTGCTCATAAATCAGTAACCTACTTGCATGATAAAGAAACTAACTCTACTTTGTTTTTGCAGTGAATAAAAGGAAGGGTTGGAGTGGCCTAAGAGCTTTCCTTGATCATAAAATCATAGTTGGGGGCCATTATGCATCTTTGCTAAGTCAAAGTAGTAGTGGGGGTCAAAACTGATGAAGGAAAATATTGTTATAGGTTTGTTATAGGGGATTGCTACAGGAGGGTATCTGAGTGGTTTTTGAAATTGAAAACGTTGCCTTGAGGGTATGGAGAGGTGGATGGAAGTTGAATAAAATGGAAGGAGGTTGATTTGAGCCCCTAGCCAAGCTCAAGACCTCTCGTAGGCTTGTCTTGCACTAGGATGAGTGCTCTCGGTGTACTAGGTAGAATGGCTTATAAAATAGCGTTTTGGGACAAAGTTTGGAAGTGGAAGGAGAATATGAAGGAGATTAGGATGGAAGTGTTGAAGGTTCCCTTCCCTGCATATCAAATAGCCCTGCAATAAATCACATGCATGCATCCATTTATCATTAACAAAATGAAATAACTTATGATGGAAAATATGAGTTGAATTTCAATAGCATCTAATTCATGCAATACCACTGATATAATCACTAAAATGACTTATAATCTATAGAAGGAAAATGTAAAATAGGAAAACTAACACTAATCCATTTCCAAGAAATCATAAACACAATATTTTTGGGTTGTGGTTGTGAATCCTTCGATTCATTCTCCCATAAGAAGGGTGATGTAGAGGCTACAACCACAGGATTTTATAGGTTAACCTCTACTGAAAGGAAAGAAAATATGAACTTCTTGGAATCAAGAAGAAACATAACTACAAGAAGAAGGACCAAAGCCTCTGGGTTGGGCCCAAACCCAAGGGTCTCAGCCTTCTGAAACTAACTTGGATTCATCTTAAAATCCAACTTCTCATTATCAAAAAGTGGAGGTCTAATACATCACATAAAAGTTGAAAGTAAAAATGTCAAGCTTGAAGCTCAATAGCTACACCTTGTTGAACAAAAACTTTGAATCCTAATGAGCTCTTCTTCTATTTTATTTATAGAAATGAGCAGTTGAAGCAGAAAGTAGGAGTGGTTCCCTCCTCGATCTTGAAAATGGTGGATCTTGTCACTATTGATCTTCACTTGGACTAGGAGTCACTCGACTTCCAATGAACTCAAACTGGCGAGAGAGGATATGGTGATCCCAAGTTGAGTTTAGGGAGTTAAGGAGGTGGGAAAAACCCCTATATTCTCTCCTAGTTGTCTCCATTAAGCCTATGCATAGTAATAGCCTCAAAAATGCTTCATTTTCTTGCAATTAAACCACATTAGGCGACATACTAGGAAAACACCTTTTTCTCCTCTTATTAATCATAATATAACAAAAAATGTGAATTAATGTAAGAGAAGGATAGTTTTATGGCTAAAGGATGGCATATTTATCTTAAAAATGTACCTATGGATGGGACTCATCATCACGCCCCTGCTGAAGGTGTTTCTCATCCTCTGAGCAACTCAGTCATCCATGTGAAGCTCTTTCATGGCCCTGGTGGCCTCCCTAACATCCTAAGGCTCCTCATATGGTGTGCCCTCTTGCAGGTTAAAACCTTCATTCCTCTTTATCTTTGTCCACTCGCTCTGCTGTCCTACTTCATCTCTTCCTTCTTGTAAGCCTGGCAGAAAGGGTGGACTGAGATTGAGTCCTATCCACCTGATTTTCATCCTCTGCATGATCCTCTTGTACAATAGTGTTCTCTCCAAGGAATTCCTTAGCCTTTCAGGAGAGTGATGTTCTTCGGTCTGTAAACTATGGGGTAAGGCATGCCATCTTGTCTGGAAAGCTTGCAGACTTTCTGTTCCCAACATCCTAAATGTGTCTTCAAAGTGTATAATGGATTTCTCTTATGTAACAATGTATTTGGGTGCTAAAGTAGCATCATTGGAGATGCGGCCATGATCTCTAATGATAGTCTTTGGGCTCACTAGCTCTAGCTGATATACAATGGTTCCTTTTTCTCCTTTTCCATTACCCTTTTCACTTCCTCAACTCTTTTCTCCTCATGAGTCATCCAATATTCTAAAGCCATCAGCTGTATCTGAAAAAATTATATTTTTCAAAGTGAGGTTGTGCATGTAAAATTCATCCAATTTTTCTTTGTCTTCCATTTTAGTTTGGTTGCAAAATTCAATGAACTGGCTATAGTCCTGAAAATGAAAAGATCCATATTGTGACAAAGTTTCGATTTGGAACTGCAACCATTGTTCTTTGAGAAAGATGAAATCAGACTTTGATAGTTGTTTGTATTGCAGTGCTTCCATGGAAATACTTTCCATGGTTTCAAGTTTTGTTTCTTTCTCCTATAATCTCTCTTTCAACCTCATGCTTTATTCCTGTATTTTCTCCTTCATTACAGACTCTCTCATTCTCAACTCACTTAACTCTTTGTTGATTTCAATGACCTTTTCTTCCATGAGGCCTATATCCTCTACCTTATTAGATTTAGAAATTTATCATCCACCTGTGGGTTCTACCTCTCTCTATCTCCATCTCATAAAGGAGTGGGATTGCAAATTTTTCAAGGATAATCCTTCCTCCTTCAATGAATTTGTAGTAGGAGCTCAAGCTAGGTTGTGGGCTAGGTTCCTAGAGCACTTGTAGGTATTTTCCAATAGTTTTTGAGGTGGTGGCTTCCTCTTGTGAGTCTTTCTTGTGCTCTTGTAGCTTCCCATGTCTTGTCTATATCAGATTATTCCCCCCTGTATAGCAAACCATGTCTCTCTTGTAGCAAACCTCAATCCTCATGTAGCTTCTCTTTTTCCTCTTCCTCAAAAGCAGATTGTGTCCTTGGCTTCTTGAAGGTGGCAAACCTAGTGGTAGGCCTACTCAGAAGTGTTATGGGTGACTTGGTTTTGGTTTTAGGAGCAGTGGCCTCCTCAGCTTTTCCCTCACTAGGTCCTATTTCTTCCTTTTTCTTGGTAACTCATCAATAATTATAGGAACCATTGTAGGACTTTGTGGCTTCCCTTGTCTAATTATAGTGATTTTCCTCATTCTAAAATACATTTGACTTGGTCTTTATTTCTTCCTCTTGGGCTTGACAGGAGTGCCCAATGTAGCCAAGGTTGCAGTTACTTCTTGTTTAGTGCCTTCTTGGGGTGGAGGATTCTCCTCAGGGCTTATTCTTTCTTCTCCTTTATTCTCCTCCTCTTCTCCTTTCATATATGCTTCTCCTTCCTTTGTCTATGCTATCTCTTTTTCCTATGTTTTTCTTTTTTCTTCTTTTGTTCTTGTTGCCTCTTCCTCCTATTTCTTTGCTCCTTCTTCCTTTGTTTTTCCTTCTCTTCCTCCAACACTAAAGGTTGGAGTCTCTCCTGGTGTGAGGGCTTGTGTTTCTGTTAAAGTATCTATTGGGAAAACTATTGAGGAGGGTGAATCAAGTATTTTAAAAACTTACTTGACCTTCTCATTTTCTATTCAATTTTTTGTACGTGACTATAATGAGGTAAACCTACATAGGTACTCTATTGTTATGCAGACAACCAATATATATCTAGTTAACTATGTTTTTAATTAATTATTCATTATTTTAACTTGAACCAGTGTATCAGACATTCATTAGGCATTAATTAAATGGTAACCAATTTCAGTAAGAACAGAATAAATCAGAAGACATATTCAACACATATGAACACCAGGATTTTAGGTGGAAACCCAATGTGGGAAGAAACCATCGTTGTTTTCTTCTTTGTCTTCTTCCTTTAAAAAAAATATATTATTTACAATATTGTACTAGCACAAACTTATACCAGTACACAAGAACCTACCTGAAGAAGGCTACAACCTTCTCTCGTTCTCCAACACCTACTGGAAGGGAGATACAATCCCCTTATCTTCAATTCCTTGTGGATCAATTTTCAGAATGTTTCAAACTAGATCCACTTGATCAAAAAATTACAACCTCAAATCACTGAATCAACTAAAATAAATCAAGCATTGAATCTCATTTCAACCAATCAAACTAAAACATAGTAGATGATGTGAATGTTTTTTCAATCATAAAGCCATACATTATTATCTATCACTGAAACGAATTGTTTCCATTGGAAAATCCTGATCAACAATATGTCAAAATGTATACGCTACTATTATGCATAATACCCACGTATATACGCATTTTTCCATAATCGAACCTGTGTACAGATGTCAGAAACATTGATCCCTCAAATTGAATCATTTCACTATTGAAATCAATCACAGACACATATATCCTTCATCATATATCTCTGAGCTACTTACAAATCATTACACACCAGCATCAATATAGTTCAATATTTCATTCACCAACCATTCAACTTCACTAGAACTGTCACATACAAATTATTATGAAGAAGACCTCATCAACATACATCAGTAATCACAAGAAGACTTATCAGACATCATTAACTGCTCATACTTCATAAACCCTAGCATATGTGGTGGGCTCCAGTATTGCAACAATAATGCTGCCACTCCTGGGACTCCCTTCTTTACTTTTATCAACCCGGTAGTTCGTAAAAAACTTGGAAGCGACGGTGTTGTATGCACAAGTACTAGCTCTTGTCGCAGCTATCACTTGGTCAGCTGGCACAAGTCCACTAGGGGCTCAAGCCAACTTCTATGAGATTTGAGAAGAAGCTTGTTAACTGATGGATGGAAGCTAATCTGCTTTCGAAAAGAAACTAAAAAGCTGAAGAAAGTGCAAACCCTAGCAAACCCTAATTCTACCAGCTAGTCCTACTGATGCAAAGAAGAGAATGCAAGCTACTGAAAGAGATGCCATTACTTCTAGGAAGGTAAAATACATGTGTCTAGACTACCTCTATCTGAAGAAAACATCTTTTTGTATTTTTGAATAAGTTGTCAGAATTATCATGCATAGGCTTTCACTGTTCTTGACTGTGCAGAGGTGGATCGGCAAGGAGAAATGCTTGGAAGAGGTCAGGAAAGTTCAGAGAGGGCCTAAGGGGTCCCTAACACCCTTCCAGAGAGTTTCACAGAGTTTGGCTATCAAGAAACCTCATTTGTGAGCTTTTATAGGAAGTCTGCAGGGGTTCTACAGGATGTTCAAGAATTTCTACAGGATGTTCAGAAATTTCTACAAGATGTTCAGAAATGGGATTTTGGAGGATGGATGGGTGAGGAAAGATGAAGGAGTGGATATGGAGGTAGGATAGGGGTTTGAAGTGGTCCAGGGACTGGTGGATGGAGTTGAGAGAAGGTGTAGATGGCTAAATTTGTTCAAAGAGGGCTGAAACAATGTTTGCACAAAGAGGTAGGGTTATGTGGGAAAAATGACAAACGTGAGGCAAGAAACCCAGTTAGGAGATGGAACAGATGGGTCTGACGAAGTTTGGGTGGATGAAGAAGTGGTAGAGGTGCTCTGTAATGTATATTTCCAACTGAACCAATAAATACTTGCAAGTAATCAAAGACCTAGTTATACCAACCTAATCTGATCTAGCTAACAGTAAACTGAATGAACAGAGCTTTATTTGCAAGGAAACCATGTATATTAACGATGCAACGAAACATTCAAAGATCTGAACATGTATCCAAATTCTGCAAATGAAAATCGTACACTAGTGATTGCATGGCAAAGCAAAAATAGTGTTTTTGCTTGGGACAGCAAGGTTACTTTGATCCCAGCCCCTGATCCTATGAGGGGGAGGTGAAACCAAAGGTGCTCATTGGCCTTTTTCTGAAGCTTTTTCCCTGTTGATATCCTACCAACTTACTATAAACATCAAAATCCTTTTTAACCATCAACAGTGACCTAGTTAATCAGCACAATTTAATCTGCCTAACAGAAATAATTTTGCAAATGCATAAAGGAGAAACAACGATGCATAAAGGAGAAATAAAAATACATAAAGGAGAAATAACAATACATAAAGGAGGCCTTGGCTCTCAGGTTGGGCCCAACCCTAAGAGCTACGGCTCCTATAAAGAACTTAGAGCTAATACAAAATAGGACTGCTTGTCATTATCAAAAAAGAGTCATCAACCGAAAGTTATGCCACAATGGCTACAAGAAAACGAGCTGAAAGTGACAGCACTATAGTGCAAAAAATGCAATAGTTTCAAAAGTAAACTATGAAGGCTGAGGCCTTCTTATTTATACATCACAAGGGGCCTAGCAGACCTCCTAAATTCAAGGGACTCGGCTGTCCCAACTGCTAGTAAATAGTCCCTCTTCCTGAATTTGCTTGGCTGCCTTTAGGATCCGTTTTGGTGGTCTGTGAGCTCGAAGTTGAGGGTGGAGATCCCGAGGAAGGGCCATTTAATGTCAGAGACAACCCCCCTACGAATCCTCACCTCAAGCTTGGTTGTCACCTAGCCCATGATTGCTCGGTTTTGCTCCAACATTTGTCCAAAAAAACCTGAATAACCACGTATTAGCCTCCTAGGTAGAGTGACCACCCTTATTCGTTCAAATGACATAAACATACTAAAAAAATGCATAATCTATGAAAAATGGAGGATTG
>APFE031729592.1:21476-40127 GCA_000404065.3 Pinus taeda | reverse complement strand
TAGCAATTTTGTTAGGATCCACCTATAATCCTTGACGAGAAATGGTATGACCTAACACGGTCCCTTCAGTCATCAGGAATTCACATTTTTCAGGACTGAGGGACAGGTTCATCTCAATGCACTTGTTTAAAACTTTTCCCAAGTTGGACAAGGCTTCTTGGAAGTTAGACCGATAAGGAGTAAAGTCATCCATATAGATTTCCACCGAATCATAAACCAGCTTAGCAAATATGCTCAATACAGCTCTCTAGAACGTAGCCAGAGCATTGCATAGCCCAAAGGGAAGGACTCGATAGGCAAAGGTACCCCATGGACAAGTGAAGGTGGTCTTATCTTGGTCCTCTTGGTTGATTTGGATCTGATTATACCCACTGAACCCATCTAGGAAAGAGAATAACTTCTTCCCTCCCAATCCATCCAACACTTGATCTATGAAAGGCAAAGGGAAGTGGTCTTTCTTGGTGGCTTTGTTCAGTTCTCTACAATCTACATAGATTCTCCACTTCCCATTTTTCTTGGTTACCAACACCAGAGGGGAAACCCATTCGCTGTCCGAGATGGGGTAGATGAATCCTGCATCTAACAATTTTTGCAATTCCTCTTTAACGATGTCCTTAAGGGCCGGATTCATTCTCCTATGAGGCTGCCTAACCGGTTTATAGTCCTCTTTAATGTAAATATGATGGGTATAGACCGAAGGATGGATTCCTTTCATTTCCTTATAGCTCCAGACAAAAGCCTCCAAATGGTGGTTCAAAAGGCTAGATAGCTCTTTTTCCTGAGAGGGAGAGAGAGGAGCTGATCTTTAAAGTTATTTCAAGGCCAAACTCCACATTCTTAACTCTGGGAGAGGTCAGATCAGTCACATAGAGGTCCACTAAAGCACTGGCTTGGGTATCTTCCACCAGCTCTTCTAAGGACAATGCACCGGGAGGAGGATTTTGGATTAAGTTCTCAATCAAATCATCCTCGGTTTGAGGACCTCCCCTGGTGGCCTCCACTGTGCACAATGGTGCAGAGTAGACCTCGTCCTCATCTCCTTCTTCCAACCAGAGTGGTAAGTCATGTTCTAGTAGAGGTTGGGCAGGAGGGTATAGGACCAGCTGTTTGGACATAGGCCCATTCTTGATGGTCATGCTTCCCGCTCGACAGCTGATGTAAGCATCTGCAGTAGATAGCCAAGGCCTTCCCAAAATGAGGGGATATCTAGTGAGTTTTTCCTTTGGCTGAAGGACCAAGAAGTTCGCAGGGTACTCCCAAGATTCAACAAAGACCAGGACATCTTCCACAATCCCTTCGAGAGTCACGGTGGAGCAGTCTGCCAACTGCAGTACTGTCAAGGTCTTCCTTAAGGAACTCTGAAGGTTGAGTTTAAGCATGCTGTCCCTGGTCATCACATTAATGGCAGCCCCTAGATCAATCAAGGTGTGGGGGATGATGGTGCCATTGATGTGAACATCATCTACAGGACTCATAGGGTCCAAATACTTTGGACAGATTACTTGCCCCAACATAAGATTGGACAGTTTTCCTATGACATTGATAGTTGAGGCATCTCTCGTTCACCTGCCTGGGTGCCTGAAACACTTCTCCTTAATCGATTTGTTGTATATCGGTACATCTTTTATGGCCTGGAGAAGTGGTATTTTCACACACAACTGCTTGAGTTCTCCCAGAAGCTCAATCTCCTCTGGGTTGGGTTGCGTGGTTACTGTTAGTCGCTTAGGAAAGGGTGGAATGGCTTTGGGTTCACTTTCTTGTTTCTCTTCCTCCTCCTCTAGGGGAGGAGGTTGGCGCTCTGGAAGGACCTTCCCTGATTGCAAATTGATCTCCTGGATCTCCACAACATAGGTAGGGCATGTTGTCTCCCTAGTATATACCTGCTGGGCCTGTCTGTTGTTGGGGTTCGGGTTCGGTTGAGCAGGCATCTGGGTTGTCTTGGAGGAGCAGTAGGTAATGGTTGTGGTTGAGCCGGTGGTGGAGGAAAAATGGTGGGAGGAGGGTTGTATTGAGGCCTCCACCCCGGTTGAGGTGCCTTCCTTAGTTGTGGCTGGGCATGTGAGTGAAACGAATGAGGAGGAGGTTGAGTATGGTATGGAGATGGATAAGACCACGGAGGAGGTGCGGACTAGGAAGGATGAGCAGGGGGGCCCCAAGAAGGTATATGAGCGGATTGGTTGGGGTTATAATAAGCTTAGGATGTCCCTTGCATCCCCTGCTGGTAAGGTCTAGGCCCATGTGGCCTCCTTTGGTTGAGGAAGTAGAGAGGTTCAGTAGTCGCCTCAGTCCCTCGGTACATGGCTTTAAATCCAGGCAAGGTAGGGCATTAGTTGGTGGGGTGGTCTTCCTCACAAATGAAACATACCTCTACTGAGTGCAATGGACACTCATTCTTAGTGTGCTTCCTCGTGCATCCGGGACAAAAAATGGCCAAAGCCCTCTCAGCTTCCTCTTTATTTTGCTGAATTCGGAAGGTATCAAGTTGCATGTCAATAGTCTGTCTCATCTCACTTTTGAGGTCTTCCATCTGATTAACAAACTCATGCTTGGAGAAGGTGGTACTAGTTGAAAGTGGATTCCCCCTACCTCTCTTCTGGGCCGCCCTAGAATGGTTTCTAAACGCTGTCTTTATGTCCTCATAAGGTAGTTGGTAGATGTCCCCTCCAGCCAGCATGTGAAGGGTATCTAGAAGGTCTTCAGGGACTCCTTGGAGCATAACCAACTTCAAAGATTCTGGGTCAAGTGTGCACCTGGCCCGTTTATAACTAAGTTGGAACCTTTCCTCGACTCATCGATTCCCATGGTCATCTAAAAGATCTCTCCCTTGGTTTCCTTGGACCTATAGTAGTCCCGGCATCTGAGCCCAAGTGGTGATACTGTTTCCAGGTAACCCCATGAACCAGCGTAATGCTGCATCCTTGAGGGTAGAGGGAAAGAGTTTCAACTTTTGCTCGTCCTCAACATAGTCGTAAGTTCGACAAAGGACAGCAAACTTAAATAGGAAGGTATCAGGGTCTTCAGTAGTCAATCCATGGAAGTGAGGTAAAGCTAAGGGACTTATGTTTTTCATTTTCATGTCTCCATTGGTCTCTCGGATGGGAAAGGCACCTTCTATTCTCTCATCTTCTCTTCTACCGTTTCAGTTTTCAGCCATGGCTTCAAATGGAATGTTCTCTAACTCTTCTTCTGTTATAGGATCTTCATATATCTCAGGAGGTTCACCTATAGGTTCTTCTGGCTCACTGTTACCAAAGAAGAGAGAAGGTTGACTCAGTGATGTGGTGGGGGTGTTGGGTAGGAATTTCCAGTTTTATCTTTGTTCCTATGAGGCATGAAATGGAAAGATTTTTTTTTTTTTTTTGCTTTTGCTTTTCCTGCTGGTACCTACAAAACTAAAATAGATTGAACTGCAACTAACTATCTTGCTGAAATGAAAATGTGGAATGGAAATGAAAACAGGAAAGGACTAATCTATTTTGCTAGAATGAAATTGCGGAATTGAAATGCTAAGCTACACTTGCAGAATTGAAATTGCGGAATTGAAATGTTAAGCTACGCTTGCAGAATTGAAATTGCGGAATTGAAATGCTAATCTATGAAAGCATGAAATGTCTACTCTACTTTTGCGGAAATGAAATTGTAGAATGGAAATGAAATAAACTACTTAGCGGAAGGTTGTAGTAGAAAATAGAAGAAAAGCAACAATCACAAATACTCTGACGCTTCCCCGGCAATGGCGCCAAAAAGAGTGGTGGGCTCCAGTATTGCAACAATAATGTTGCAACTCCTGGGACTCCCTTCTTTACTTTTATCAACCTGGTAGTTCGTAACAAACTTGGAAGCGACGGTGCTGTATGCACAAGTACTAGCTCTTGCCGCAGCTGTCACTTGGTCAGCTGGTACAAGTCCTCTAGGGGCTCAAGCCAGCTTATATGAGCTTTGAGAAGAAGCTTGTTAACTGATGGATGGAAGCTAACTCGAAGGAAGCTAATCTGCTTGCGAAAAGAAACTGAAAAGCTAAAAGAAAGCGCAAACCCTGGCAAACCCTAATTCTACCAGCTAGTCCTACTGATGCAAAGAAGAGAATGCAAGCTACTGAAACAGATGCCATTACTTCTAGGAAGGTAAAATACATGTGTCTAGACTACCTCT
The DNA here is from genome assembly GCA_000404065.3 of Pinus taeda. Classification (NCBI taxonomy): domain Eukaryota; kingdom Viridiplantae; phylum Streptophyta; class Pinopsida; order Pinales; family Pinaceae; genus Pinus; species Pinus taeda. Next base: position 35,975 of record APFE031729592.1, on the reverse strand, counting down.
ATCTGAAGAAAACATCTTTTTGTATTTTTGAATAAGTTGTCAGAATTATCATGCATAGGCTTTCACTGTTCTTGACTGTGCAGAGGTGGATCGGCGGGGAGAAATGCTTGGAAGAGGTCGGGAAGGTTCAAGGAGGGCCTAAGGGGTCCCTAACACCCTTCCAGAGAGTTTCATAGAGTTTTTCTATCAAGAAAACTCATTTGTGATCTTCTACAGGAAGTCTACAGGGGTTCTACAGGATGTTCAGGAATTTCTACAGGATGTTCAGAAATTTCTACAGGATGTTCAGAAATTTCTACAGGATGTTCAGAAATTTCTACAGGATGTTCAGAAATGGGATTTTGGAGGATGGATGGGTGAGGAAAGATGAAGGAGTGGGTATGGAGGTAGGATAGGGGTTTGAAGTGGTCCAGGGACTGGTGGATGGAGTTGAGAGAAGGTGTAGATGGTTGAATTTTTTCAAAGAGGGCTGAAACAATGTTTGCACAAATAGGTAGGGTTATGTGGGAAAAATGACAAACGTGAGGCAAGAAACCCAGTTAGGAGATGGAACAGATGGGTCTGACGAAGTTTGGGTGGATGAAGAAGTGGTAGAGGTGCTCTGTAATGTATATTTCCAACTGAACCAATAAAGACTTGCAAGTAATAGATTTAACGATGCAACGAAACATTCAAAGATCTGAACATGTAACCAACTTCTGCAAACGAAAATTGTACACTAGTGATTGCATGGCAAAGAAAAAATAGTGTTTTTGTTTGGGACAGCAAGGTTACTTTGATCCCAGCCCTTGATCCTATGAGGGAGAGGTGAAACCAAAGGTTCTCGTTGGCCTTTTTCTGAAGCTTTTTCCCTGTTGATATCCTACCAACTTAATCTAAACATCAAAAGCCTTTCTAACCATCAGCAGTGACCTAGTTAATCAGCACAATTTAATTTGCCTAACAGAAATAATTTTGCAAATGCATAAAGGAGAAACAATGATGCATAAAGGAGAAATAACAATACATAAAGGAGGCCTTGGCTCTCAGGTTGGGCCCAACCCTAAGAGCTACGGCTCCTATAAAGAACTCAAAGCTTATACAAAATAGGACTGCTTGTCATTATCAAAAAATAGTCATCAACCGAAAGTTATGCCACCATGGCTACAAGAAAACGAGTTGAAAGTCACAGCACTATAGTGCAAAAAATGCAATAGTTTACAAAGTAAACTAAGAAGGCTAAGGCCTTCTTATTTATACATCACGAGGGGCCTAGCAGGCCTCCTAAATTCAAGGGACTCGGTTGTCCAAACTGCTAGTAAACTGTCCCTCTTCCCAAATTTGCTTGGCTGCCTTTAGGATCCGTTTTGGTGGCCTGTGAGCTCAGAGTTGAGGGTGGAGATCCTGAGGAAGGGCCATTTAATGTTAGAGACAACCCCCCTACTAATCCTCACCTCAAGCTTGGTTGTCACCTGGCCCATGATTGCTCGGTTTTGCTCCAACATTTGTCCAAAAAAACCTGAAATAACCACGTATTAGCCTCCTAGGTACAGTGACCACCCTTATTCGTTCAAATGACATAAACATACTAAAAAAATGCATAATCTATGAAAATTGGAGGATTGAACAAGGACAATTAAGCAAAATGAGCCCAATAAGTTACCCAATTCGGGGCTCATCAATATGTATCTGACCCTTACAAAATACTTCCATGTGTATACGCGCCTTTCAAGAAGCATATGTACAAATATGTCCATATTGTAGAATCAACACTGGTCCAGAAGGATCCCAAAGTATAAGTGGCCTTGAAAATAGATCAGAAATCAAAGTCATCAGATAGAAGCAAAACCAAAACTAGATCGTAGTTCTCGTCGCCCTAATTCCAATGGTGTAAACTGCACTCAAATCCAAGTTCGTATGGTCAAGTTATGGTTGGTCAAAGTTGGACAAGTGGCAGACTTAAGGAGGCAGCAAATTGGTAGGGACCCAACGCATAGAATTCGGCCGCCGAAATGGGAAAAATTGTTGAATGGCTAATTTTTCTAATAAACCTTATTTTCGACAATATTTAAAAAGACCAATATGGTTATAAGAAACAAAAAATATATATATAAAATAATGGGGTGGGGGGGGCTACCACCCCTTCCACTCCCACTCTACATTATACATATGACTAAATAAATTAATGGGTCGGGGCCACCTGCCTGTAAACCCTACCCACCACATACTAGAGTCAACGTTGGGTCGGCAAGGCTCGAACCCGCTCACCCGCCAATCGACCCCATATTTAAATAAAAATCGAAACCAATAATCCGCTGAAAGATTTAATGCATTTCAGTACTCCAAAATTGGTCGGGCGAGGGGTTGGAACATCCGATCTCCCCCCATTGTATTAAGCCTTCTAACCAACGCGCTAACGGGAACCGTTGTAAATTCCACCTGTTGAGCATTATCAAAACTCAACCATTTTATTCGATGAGAGAGAGCACAGTAGAGTGGGAACATAAATCTAAACGGCAGAACCATACCCTAGTGGAACCAATAGCGGGCCCAAGGTGAGGAATCCTGAGCGTGGTATCAGAAAAGATTCCCTAGAGAGACTGAGGTGACTTTGTCATGATTTGATAAGTTTATAAACATTTTTGCATGTTTTCATGCCATGATTTTAGTGGTGACATCTATTTCTTCATTTTCAGGTCATCTTCCATATTGGAAGTATAAGGGTCATTTTTGTAATATTTCGTGTACTTGATTTCTTTAATGCCACTTAATGAAATAAGGTCTCCCCACTATTGAGTAGGGCCCGAAGATATAGCCCACATTAGCTGAACTCCGTAATCAAATCATTGCATCACGATCTCATTCTTGTTTATGTTTTTAACTGCTTCATTTTCATGTGGTTTAATTTACCTGGTTAACATGCTCTGTTATATGTAATCTAAATTCATCCTTGAAGTTAAAATATCCAGATCAAGTTTAAATTACCATGCATCAATCAATCATGGAGGCAGTGGAGAAGAGCCTCCTCCCTCTCCATCCACCAGTGAAGGTTCTTCTTCTTTTTCTCATCATTCTAACATGAATCAAAGAAATGCATCTAAGAAAACATTCTTCAAGATCGATGTCAAATTTAATTTACCTGTATTCATTGGAGAATCTAATGCAGAAAATCTAGATAGTTGGATACAATAGGTTGAGGTGCATTCCCGCATACAATAGATCAAAGAGGATGAAGCTAAGATACAACTAGCATCCCTTCGATTGAGTGGCACTACTTTTGTCTGGTGGGAAGGGAAGTTGCAACAAGGTGGTAATAATAGTCATAAACTATAGAAATTCCTTGTAGATTCAAACTGTAGATTGTAATATGCTAAAACAATATACTTGAATCTACTCTACTCATCAACATAAACAATAAATAATCGATGAAAGCATGAAGCATATAATAGAAATAATTAAATCACACATAACACAATGATTTTATGGGGAAAGCCACAGCCAAAAACCCTTGCTATTTGTATATTTCATTAGTCAAAGAATCTGGATGAATACAAGATGCTCTGCTCAACCTTGAACCCAACCTGCACAATTATTTCTATCATCTGCCTAACTTAAATCCTTTGGCCAATACTTAGCCAAATTCCCAATCCTCCAAGCTCCTAACTCCTTGCATTGTTCCTCAAGGAATTAGCCCCTATTTAATGGGGAAATTCCTCAATTATGAATTACGCAGTCCTCCTAGGCCTTCCTCTGATTGCATGCACCATATGTTTAATTTAGATGATTTTACAACTGATAGTACACTATCCCTTAACTCCAATATCAACTGGGTCTTTCTTTGATCTAGCATGCATGAGTTAATTATGAGTGAATCTTTAGTTTATTAGTTGTTCATTGCAGGTAGCAACCCCCTGTTCGACAGGTTACATCCCACTACTACATTTTACACCCCACTACAGCAGGTTACACCCCACTACAGCAGGTTACACCCCATTATTGGACCTCCCATTAATTCACCCATCAGTTGGAAATAGTTTAATTGATTTTTACTCAGTTAGACTAAATTAAATAATTACAACTCAAAAAAAATCAACTAGTGCTCCTAATTGTAGTAGGACCTCTACTTGACTCTAGTTAGACCCTCAAATTGAATTAACTAAGCTAACTAAGTCAAATTAACTTATTTAACTATTACAAGTTGTCATGAGATGTGGAGTTACAATTTTATTCCCAATTTAATTCAAGGACAAAATTAAATTAGGATTTTTCTTGATGTTATTTTTAACATTTCTTCTTGTTATTTTCAACACTCTCTCTCAACAAGAAAGGAATTCACATCTATCCCAATCTCGTACCTTTGGAATGTTCTACATGCAACTCTTGTCATTGTTTTTGTTGCTACTACAACATCTACAACCAAAAATCGTCCAAAATAAACTGAATCAATTGTGTATGAAACTGTCCACTGAGAAAATTGTGTTGTTGTTGACTCTGCTCTTCACTCCTCAGTATCTGACTGACACTAATTCTCCTGCTATTGAATATTGTGGGCCCTCTTAACAAGGTAATGATCCATGAGACAAAAAACACCTCAATGGATCCTGCCCAAGTTTCTACACTCTTGGGACTATTGCTTCACATTGCCCCACCTCTCACTTGGAGGTATGGTTGAATGTACTCCCTCTGCCTACTTAGCTCGAAATTTTCCCCTTCTGGAGGTATGGTTGCATGTGCTCTCTCTGCCCACTTAGCTCAAAATTCCCCCCTATTAAAGTCCTGTGCTTGAGCTAATGGTTCCACCATGTCTCCTCTATGCTTCTCCAATTGTGGTTGCTCCGCAACTTTCTGAGGCTGCTTCTGAGGCTAAATGTTGAGAGATAATTCATGCTCCCTCTCAACCACCAAATCTCTAACATTTTCCTTTCTCCTCAAGGCTTTGCATTCATGAGCTAAATCTAATCTACTCATATTTTTTTTTCTACTTCTTTGTTTTTGCTTCCGCACTACTGCTGCAACTACCGCAATAATGAGCATGATCTCCCCAGATCCTGAAGTACTAGCTTCCATAGGACTACTCCCTCTGAAACTAGACTCCCTATGAAAGTACAACTTTGAATTCTTCTCTACTATTTTGATTTTAACTCTGATACCATGTAGAATTTTCTACAAATCTAGCTTTGATACCATGTATAAATTTCTACAAATCTAGCTCCAATAACATGTAGAAATTCCTTGTAGATTCAAGTTGCAGATTGTAATATGTTAAAACAATAGACTTGAATCTACTTTACTCATCGACGGAAATAATAAATGATCAATGAAATTACGAAGCATATAAGAGAAATAATTCAATCACACATAACACAACGATTTTATGGGGAAATCCACAGCTAAAAATCCCTACTATCTTTATATTGCATTAGTCAAAGAATCTAGATGAATACAATATGCTATGTTCAACCTGCACAAGTATTTTTGTCATCTTCCTAGCTTAATTCCTTTCGTCAATACTTAGCCCAATTTCCAAGCCTATAAGATCCTAATTCCTTGCATTGTTCCTCAAGGAATTAGCCCCTATTTAATGGGGAAATTCCTCAATTATGAATTGTGCAATTCTCATAGGCCTTTCTTTGACTGCATGCACCATCTATTTAATTTACATGATTTTACAATTGATAGTACATTGTCCCTAAACTCCAACCTTAACTAGGTATTTCTCTAATCTGATATGCATGAATTAATTATGAGTGAATCTTCAGTTTACTCGTTGTTCACTACAGACAGCACCCCATTGTTCAATAGGTTACATCCCACTATTACAGGTTACAGCTCACTACAGCAAGCTACACCCCCCTACTGCAAGTTACACCCCACTACTGGACCTCCCACTAATTCCTTCGTCAGTTGGAACTAGTTTAACTAGCTTTAACTCATTTAGACTGAATTAAATAATTACAACTCAAAATAAACTCAACTAGTGCTCCTAATTGTAGGATACACTCTACATGACTCTAGTTAGACCCTTAACTCGAATTAAATAAGATAACTAATTCATATTAACTTAGTTAACTATTACAAGTTGTCTTGATATGTGGAGTTACAGTTTTATTCCCAAATTAATTCAATGAAAATATTAATATAAGATTTTCCTTGATGTTATTTTTAAGATTTCTTGTTGTTATTTTCAACATAAACTTATTTCATCTTGGTATGATTTCATTTCTACTTTAAGGGGAAAATTTTACCCATTGGGTTACAGACAAAAAGCCATGATGGAATGGCAACATTTGAAACAAAGTAAAGGTCAAAATGTTTAGAATTTTACAAAGGAGTTTAGGAAATAAGCACTAGAATTGAATGTTCCACTCGACACTCCTGAGACGTTGATGAAATATATCGGCTCCTTGCATATACATTTGTGTCATTCATTATTATTATTTGAACCTAAAACTCTTGATGAAGGTAGTGTGAAGGTTATGCATCTTGAAAGCAGGGGGAAGCATGAACAAGATGAACACCCAAAGAGGCCAACAACAGCTAAGAGAAGAGGAGAAAATCCTTATTGTACTTATTATGAGAAAGAAGGGCAGGATGAGGAGAATTGTTGGAAACTACATCTAGATTGATACCTAATAGGAACGACAAAAAAGAGAAGCTGAAGATAGTTACAACTGTGTAAAAAGACAAAGAATCTAAATCATAGGAGGATGAGAAGATCACACTTACCGCATTTGCAGGCAGTGAACCAGTTGACCTGGGATCAAATTTAGGTGATGAAATGAAGATTTCAGCTTTTGGGAATTCAGCAGATGGACCTCTCAAATTGGTTTTTGATTCAAGTGATGAGACAAAAATTTCAGCGGTTTTTGTACCAAATATGAAAAGAGCACCAAATGCGGCATGGCTACAAGAACTGAAGAAATTAACCGAAGCATTCAAGCAGAGAATTATGAATTAAGGGGACTCCTACAAGAAGAAGAGAAGGAGAAACAACAGTTGCAACATCAGTTACAAGCCAAGGAGGAGGCCTTGAAAAATTTGCACCATAACAAGCCCGAGGTAAAAGTAATTCTTCAATTTCATGTACTTTTTAAAATAATGATTTCGCTACTTTTGAGAGGCATACTACAGGTATTGGATCAAAATTATTGAATCAAATGCGGTATCAATAAAAGAGACTTATCATTAATGGTCGATGCATTGTAAACCCCATTGAAGTGGAGGAATTGCCTCGTTATGTAGGACTTGGATATGTCATAAAGGAAGTTGGGGAATGCTCTAAGATAGCCAGTGACCAACCAATGACAGATGATGAGAGAACTTCATCACATTTCAGTGATAATTAGGGTTCCATGAGAACTTGTCAAAGGCACACTAGGAGAAAGTGTTCCAAAACAATTGAGAAGGTTTGGAGGAGAAAGAATCATTGTAGTTACTGCAACAAGGATGAACACTAGAAACCCGTGTATTGGACACTCCAGGCCCAGAAAGCACCTATGGAGAAACCATCTGGTGAATATATTCCATAAGCGAATCCACCATAGGGAGATGACCCATTCACTTTGTTAAGTAAGAGATGGGTTTACTAGGTATAGTAGCTTGTCATGGCCACAGTTTGTAAATCATTCATTGCGAATAAATGTAAAAGAGATGATGTGTTTTCCATCTCTTACTAAATCAACAATGACGTTTTTTAGCCTTTTGTGAGCAGTTGGGGTATTGGTTTCTATTATGTAAAACTTGACCAAAGAGTGTGTGTTATAAACCCTTGGAAAGTATGGGGTTGTTTGATTCATGTGTGTGGTTTGTATGTGATTGCAAAGATGCACTAGATTGGAATGCAATACAGATGTTGAACGTGTGGTTTGAAAAGGATGTAGGTAGTGTGCATGATGTGGTCATGCTTTTGGAGGACCAAAATATCCTCAATGAGGAGGAATGATCTAGGAGGATCCCAAAGTACAAATGGCCTTGAAAATAGCTCAGAAATCAAAGTCATCATATGGAAGAAAACCAAGACTAGATTGTAGTGCTCATCTCCCTGATTCCAACAGTGCAAACGACACTCAAATCTGAGTTTGTATGGTTCGTCAAAGTTTTGGTCAAAGTTGGACAAGTGGAAAATTTAAGGAGGCAACAAATTGGCAAGGACCTAGCGCACAAAATTCGACCGCTGAAAAGGGTGAAATTGTTGAATAGTTAATATATCCAATAACCCTTATTTTCGACAAAATTAAAAATACCAATACGTTTATATGAAACAAAAAAATTATATACTAATGGGGGGGCGGCTGCCACCCCCACCACCCCTTCTCTACATTATATATATGACCAAAGGAATTAATGGATCAAGGCCACGTTCTCGAGGACCTCGCCCACCACATACCGGAGTCAACGTCGGGGCCTCCGAGGCTCAAACACACCCGGCCCACATGGGCACCCCCCCCCCCCCCCCCGAGGGGCCCATATTTAAATAAAAATCGAAACAAATAATCCGTTGAAAGATTTAATGCATGTCGGTACTCCAAAATTTGTCGGGCGGGGGGTTGGAAAATTCCACCTCCCCCCACTGTATTAATACTTCTAACCAACGTGCCAACAGTCGCCATTGTAAAGTTCATTCGCCGAATATTATAAAACTTAATCATTTCATTCTATTAGAGGGAGTGAAATGGAGCTAGAGAAAACTCGAAACAGCGAAACCATGCCCTAGCAGAACCATGAGCGGTCCCAGGGTGCAGAACACTGAGCGGGGTATTAGAAAATATTCCTTGAAGATTCCTTAGAGGGTTGAGGTGACATTTTCAGAATTTGACAAGTTTATAGTCATTTTTGCATGTTTTCATGCCAGGATTTCAGTGATGACGTCTGTTTCTTTAGATGAGCTCTCCATTTTCAGGCCATATTCCGGATTGGAGTTATAAGGGTCATTTTTGTAATATTGTTTGTACTTGATTTATTTAATGACACTTAATGAAAGAAGGCCTCCCCACTGTTGAGTAGGGGCTGGAGACGTAACCCACATTGGGTGAACTACGTAATAAAATTATTTTCGTGATCTCATGCTTGTTTATGTTTTTTACCACTTCATTTTCATGTGGTTTAATTTACCCAGTTAACATGCTCTGTTATATGTAATTCTAAATGCATCCTTGAAGTTAAAAGATTTGGATCAGACACGTGACTACCTAGAGGAATATTTTTCAATGTGTGCTTTTTTTATATACAAACTTGTTACAAATCTATAATTATTGACTCATTCCTTTTCTACACAACAGAACTTCAGTCAAACCCAAATAACGGAAAACCCAGTAACAAGCATACGCTAGAAAATTATTATCATAGATCAACCCATAAGAAAATCATGTAGTCATTTCAGATCTACACGATCTGATCCCACATCACATTCCTTGTGCAAACTTATTTTAGATCAAACAATTCATCAATAGCCCATTACTTCGACACTAAACACTTTGATCTTCATCTCGATATATAGCTTAGGCCATATCCAACACCACGAGTCAAATCCTTAGTAATGCTGATGGTATTTCTATACGGGATCAAATATTTGTTGTCGCGCTCATTACTATGGGCAAATACCATGGTAAATATACTTGGTATTTAGGATACCATGGTGTGAAAATTGTACATGCTTTCTCTTCTCCATACCCGCGTGTGTGCACAACTTTTCTTCATAGAACTTGTGTGTATTTTTCAAAACATCACCTTCATCATTCTTTTGTCTCTAGATTTTTATGTCTTTGTCCAAACTCTCTATTGCATGTGTACTAGCTTGTAAAATCATCTTGTTATCATCATGTTGAAAATATTCATCAAGTAGGTTTCCATCAAGGACAACACATTTGTCATAATTCCAACAGTCTCCCTATCCATGTCCATAAATTTGTTCCATATGACAGGGATTCTCGAGTGGTTCAGAGAATTTATCACTATCAATTTGATGAGGCCATGGTGAGCTAAATGTTGTTGTTTTCCTTCGCTTACATTCTTAATCATCTCCATGATTGACTGCAGAAGGAAATGAGGGACACTAAGTCTGTGAGAAAGCGGTAATTATGCCTTGAATCTCAGCTCCTGAAGCAACCTGAAGTGGTAGGAATAAACCACACCTAATCTCCCTTCAAAAGATATATATTTAAGGATATGGTAAGCTACTCATCCCAAGGATAAGGCAAGATTTCTCTTCTCACTCCATTATTGTCTTATGCAGGCTTCCCTTTTGAAAGAAAAAAAATTTCCCTAGTTGTGACACTTATTTGCTTTTCTTCTTTGCTCCATCTAATTCCTGGAGGCAAGGTGGTCACTATAATAATGGTTTTGGGACTGAGAGAGATGGCCAACCCTCTAACAACAATTGTGGAATTTTCTTCCTCTTGACAATGTAATGAGATCGAAAATTCATGGGAAATATCATCATCATACCCATTTAGCATCTCAAAGAAACCCAACCACTGGTGGCTTCTGAAGATTTCAACTACAGGAGGGTGTTGGTGAATTCTCCTAGTGTATGTGGGTTCCCTTATGTTAAATCATCCCCCATATCTTCTCTATTACTCCTTGATGTTGTGTAGGTGGGGAATTCAAGAAAATTCAAACAGTCTTGGTGGTGAAATAGTGGCACAAAAAGTGGTGAAACAGTGGCACAATGCTTGGTAATAGTGAGGAAGAAGGGTGCTCAAATTGATATCATCAAAACTATTTTATTTTCTTTTAATCACAGCAGACTTCCAAAAGGATCCCCTACTGATCAATTGATTGTTATAGGCTCTTAATTTCAAGCAGAATACTCATGAAATTGGGTGTAGAAACAAAGGAAGGTATCACTTACATCTTAACAGAGAAATTATGGGTGTGCATGAAGGTTTTGAGAGTGTATCGAGCCACTGGGAATCCTTTTTCTCCTCCCAAATCCTCTTGTATCTCTTCTTGGCCCTTCTATAGCAATTAAAAGCCTTCATGTATCACTTTGAAGGCAAGGTTTGAAACTCCTCGGTCACACTCTAGGTTGCTCGATGCACTAGCTCATCCTTCCTCTACTTGTTTTTGGAATGAGTGATGGTGCAAATGAACTTGATCCAACACATCATATTCTTTTTTGGTTAAAATATTGGAGCACTATAGTGACTTGGAATTAACACGAGTTTTCTCTTTTAGACCATTGTCCCCACTAATTTTAATCATTTCTCCCTCCTCGTGATTATCACCCCACTCTTCGAGGACACCACCTCATTTTGATTTGGCATTTCCACATTGCATGGGTAACTTAACTCACACTTGAGTTTACAGGTCGAGGGTGGCCAAGTTCACTGGCCACCTCCAGCTTATTAAAACACCTTTTTTCGCTTAAAACACATTTTTGTCATTTTTATGCAGAGGGAGGAGGTTAGGGTTTCCATACTTGAGCCTACCTATGGATCGAACTGCTACAGAGGTTTTCATGTTGGATTTGGGACATATATCGTTATGATCAAGGGAGTTGGCCTCTTTGACTTATTTCCTGTGAATGTCTTCATTTTTTACGCTACCTTGATTATTGTTTTTGCTCTGTGTTTGTAGGTGCCTCTTCTAATATCCAGTTTTCTCCTGGTGGATTTGATTGTATCCACTAAATCCATCTAAGAAGGAGAAGGATTTATTCCCTACAAGTCCATATAGGACTTGGTCAATGAAGGGCAAGGGAAAATTGTCCTTATTTATAGCCTTGTTGAGTTCTCGGTAATCCACACAGGCTATCCACTTCTCATGTAGAAATTTTGAATAATATGACACATATTCACAAAGATTATCCCAATTATACACTATTGCAGAATACATGCATAATACATAACCTCCTCTACATTGATCATCAATTTAGCAGCATTAAAAACAATGAAACATCAATCGCATGCGCACATTAACACAGTATGTAACCCGGGGAAAGCATACAGCTGAAAACCCCACACTTTCTGTATATTATAATGATTGAGAACATGTAACAATACATAGTACAATACTCCTCACAAGTACTCAGTACTATCTCCACCTGTTACACACAATACAGCTCACATCTGATCTCCAAATCTCCCTCGTTGCTTGCCTGCCTCCACTGCGCAATCCTGCAAGAGAATGAATGACAATGGCTCAAGAAAACTCGTATTTACTTGGAAAAAACACGTGAGCACAAGCTACAATTTCCCTTGGCCTCATTGGCATTACTCAATCCATTGCATGTGCAAGTCTCATGCACAATTGATAGTCACAACTCACCCTTTCACTTACCTCTAACACTTGTCTCCACTGAACTGTCCATGCACTGAGTTAATTGATGTATTCTTAAGTTGCATTATGAGTTAATAATTAGTGAATTAATTAATAACTAATTCACACAACTCATCACTTAGTCTATTGGCCAGATAGACTAAATACAACTAGTTCAACTAAGTCAAACTGAACACAACTCCATTAATTGCTCATCTAACTCCACAGAACTCAACCACTTGAGTTCTAACTGAAGTCCTTCACGCAATAGCTCAGTCAACCCATAGGTAACCACGTGATTCCTTCAGGCAGTTGCATGTGCCACATCTGTAGCTCCAACTGAAGTGCTCCAAGAGAATAAGATAAGGTTTAGATTCAAAATATTACTAAGGGCTAATAATATTTGACTGTTTCTATTTTTACCTGACAATCTAAGAATAGACTCTGATCACACTGCTGTGATCCAAAAAATAGAAGTCCATATATTTTTCCCAACATGACCAATCATCCATAAACAACATCTTGCAACTCATAGACCATGATCCATATGTCTAAAAATAGACATAGTCTAAAAATAGACTTTGCGCCAAAACTTGCCTGCGGGACCACTTAGTGAAGGCAACTCCTTTCCACTAAGCTCCATCATCTTGTTGCATTCTCAACAAGAATTTCTTGTTGCACACTTTTCAATAGCTTAAGTATGCATTGGATAGAACCTCAATTTGTTTTGCTTGAAAAGACGGGATGGAAGTTGTCTTGGATGAAAATGGAGTATTATAGTACACAAAAACTAATATTCCAGAACCGCCAGATTCTGATTCACAAGCACTTTCTCAGTGGAAGAAAGACACAACAAAATCTAGGAGGATTATTCCGGAGGGTGTCAGAGATCATGTGGTTTCGAATTTGCATGGCCAGGAGATTTCTTTTACAATGTGAAAAATTCTCAAAAATATATTCCAGAGTAGCAATGATGCTAGGAAATTGGCATTGAGATATAAGCTCATAAACATTCGAATGGAAAAAAATGAACTCAAGTCATAGATGAACTTGGAGGAGTAGGATAAAATGTGCCATCATTTGAACTTGTGAGCTTAACACTCCTTGGCCTTCTGAAATCCTAGCATAATTATTAGGATTTAGTTAATGGAAGAGACAATCTCCCATATTGGAAGAGACTTTGGTCCAATTTGGTGCAGGAGGAGATCAGAAGAAACTCTAGAGATGGTGTCACATCCAAAGCTAAGGAGGAAGAAAATTTTGCTTTAACAAACAAAGGAAAGAAGGCCAAGGGAAAGAAGTCCCAAGGCAAGGAAGAATCTAGCCAAAATCATGGAAAGAAGAAAGGCCTTAGTAAATTTAAATGTTTTCACTTCCATGAATATGGACACTATGCAACCAAGTGTTCGCACAAGAAATCCAGTAAGAATTTTGCAGGAGCAGCAGGAGGTGATGCTCTCACATCACAATTTGAGTTGTATTTCACCCTCATTGCATACATGATAAGTATTGTATGAGGTAGTGTATGCTACTTAGGTTCCGGTGCTTCATTTCATATGATAGGAAATAAGGAGTTCTTTAGCAGCCTAGAGGAGAAGGACCTACAATTAAACATAGAACTTGGATATGATGGGAGGTATATTACCAAAGGGATTGACACTGTCATCTTTAAGAGGGAGTCAAAATCCCATATTCACCTAAAAATGTAATGTATGTACCTGGTCTAAAGAAAAATTTAGTTTCTATAGTTGTACTTGAAGATTGTGGATATGATGTGGTGTTCAGTAAGGGGAAATTTTTTCTGAAGCATGTTGCTACTGGACAAGTAAAATAAATTGGTGCTTGGGTTAAAAATATCTACAAGCTATGTAGGTTTTAACCCCATACAGAAATTACCTGCATACGAATTCTAAAACACATAAAATAAACAATGCGAGAGCACAACACATAAAACAAATATACACATAGATTTTCCCCTGGATCTCAAAACCGGGACTACCAGCTTGATTTTTCATTATATTCCTTTCAATGTTATAATACATATTTATACATGCTGAAGCATCCAATACCATGAGCCAAAAACCATTGCGTCCAAAACCATGGACCGAAAACCATCACGTCCAAATACATGTGCGAAAATCATGCACAAAACCATAAGTGGGTCCGCCCAACCTAACATAGGTTCCAAAACCAAAATTTTCCGGGGCTGCCCCGGACCCCATAGAGTGGGGTTACCTGCACCCCTCAAACCCCCTGTGACCC
>APFE031729591.1:11989-84398 GCA_000404065.3 Pinus taeda | reverse complement strand
TAAATGATACATAGTACACAGACTTACCCAGTGATGGAACTTTCACAGGTCCAAACACATCACTGTGCACAAGCTCTAATATTGTTTCGTCCTCTTACCACCAGAGGGGAAACTCACCCGATTTTGCTTCCCATATACACAATTTTCACAAAAATCAAAATCCAGAGAGCTATTACTCATACCTTCTACCATACCTTTACCATGAAGTATTCGAAGGCCCTTCTCTCCAATATGTCCAAGCCTTTGATGCCACAACATGGCTTCCAGAGACCACTAGATTTTCTACTCCATTTTCAGGAACCATAGAACTATTGCACCTGTCAACAACAATGCTACCTTGAAGCTTGTACAGAGTTCCAATCCGAACTCCCCGCATCAATACCAGTGCTCCTCAAACCGTCTTGTAGGTATCCTTCTCAAACACTGTCTTTACACCTGCATCATCCAACCTGCTTACAGAAATCAGATTTCTGGCCAACGCAGGAATATGCAGAACACCCGGAAGGGTTCTAACCCTTCCACCTTGCAACTTCAACTTCACTTTTCTGTGACCAATGATTCTAGCCTTCTTATCATCTCCTAAGAAGACATCACCACCATTATATTTCTCATACTCGCAGAACCACTCTCTATGGGGAGTGAAGTGAAAGGATGCACCTGAGTCAATCAACCATGCCTCATGATCTACATGTGTACTTGAAGAAGCCAAGTACACATCCCCACCATCATTTCAGGTGGTTTTTGGGTCTGCAGAAGGAGCATCATCAGATCCTTTTCCTTTATCAGGAGCTTTAGATTTACACTCCCTTCTGAAGTGCCCTTCCTTTCCGCATTTCTAGCACACCACCTTTATAGGTTTTCCTGGAGATTTAGATCTCCCACTCGATGACTTATTTTTGTTTCTATTCTGGGATCGTCCTCGTACAGACAAGGCATCACCATTCTGGCTGTCCATATTTTTCTGTCTCATCTCCTTCGTTAGCAAGGCTGAGACTATTTCATCAAACTACAAAGCAGTTGCATTGCTACCTATTTCAATAACCAGACTATCCCACGAATCTGGTAGAGAACACAACAAACTAATGCACTTATCTTCATTTGAAGTTTTAATATCAACAAATGATAACTGACTTACCACCGTATTAAACGCATTCACATGCTCTATCACCGAGTCTCCAACTTTCATCCTCAGGTTATAGAGCTTTTTCCGTAGGAATAGTTTATTCACGAGTGACTTGGATTGGTACAAAGTCCCTAACTTGTCCCATGGAGCCTTCACCGTAGCTTCCCCTGATACATTCAGCAATACTGAATCTGAGACACACAATCGTATTGGGCTCTTTGCCTTCCGATCCAACTTCTTCCATTATTCATCAGTCACTCCCGATGGTTTAGTACTCGGATCTACTACGATCCACTGATCTTTATCCACCAACAGATCCTCCATCTTGATTTTCCAAAACTCAAAACTCTGACCATTGAACTTCTCAATCTCTATCTTTCCACTGCTCGCCATCTTCTTTCACCACCAGAATCAATCTCGCAGATCTCCCACTGAATAGGGTCTACCACAGGCCCGAGCGAAACCCCTCAGCAACAAAGGCATCCCCTTGAAGCCAAAATAGCTCTGATACCAAATGTAGGTTTTAACCCTGTACAGAAAATACCTGCATACGAATTCTAAATCACAGGAAAAATAAAAATGCTAGAGCGTAACATAAAACACATATACACAGAGATTTCCCACTGGATCTCAAAACCGAGACTACCAGCTTGATTTTTCATTATATTCCTTTCAATGTTACAATACATATTAATACATGCCGAAGCATCCAATACCATGGACCGAAAACCATCGAGTCCAAAACAAACCATGGACCGAAAACCATAGGTAGGTTTGCCCAACCTAATATAGGGTCCAAAAAAAAATTTCTCGGGGCGCTGCCTCGAACCCCATAGAGGGGGGGGGGGCTACCCACCCCTCTCAAACCCCCCGGACAGGGGGGCTGCCACCCCCCCGCTGCACAATCAACACAACGAAGGGGGAGCTCTGCCCCCCCTCTAACCCCCTGGTTCACTATGTAGGTTAGTCGTGGAAAGAATATAACACAACCCAACATAGAGATCGTCATAAAACAAGTTACAAATACAATTCATTGTCTTTCTAGTCACCTCAAGCACTATCAGTCTTTGGTCGAGGAACTTATATCTCAATTTTTAGCATTCAATATTTCACCTATCCCGAAATGCAGCAACTGACTTGCTAGCCAATGTTGCTTCTAAACTCCTACCTTCCGAAGATTATAGCCTAGATAGATTTTTAGTCGAGTTAATTTTTAGACCATCAATTCTTGACAATGTCACCAATTGGCGAGTGTTCAATCACGATGAAGACGTCTTAAATTTCTTGACTTCCGACAAGTCCTACAATGATCAAATCATTGATGAAAGCGATCATGATCTCTAGATAAATGAAAAGCAGGAAGAAAACTCAATACTGAAACCAATGGTTAAACTTGAGGATCTCTATGATATTAAAGACAGGTTTAGACAGGTAACCAATTAAAAACTCCAAAGTTCCACTTTAATATTTAAGTTGATAAACCTTGGTATTGAGAAAAACCCTCAAAACATCAATTTTGGATTAGGACTTTCTATGAAACAAAGGATAGCATTCATTAGATTATTAAGAAAAAATAAACATGTCTTTGCTTGGAAATATTATGATTTAAAAACATACAATACATCAATCATTCAGCATACCATTCCAATGCTTTCTGAACAAAAACGAGTCCAATAGAGGTTGAGGAAAATTCATCCTAACTTAGAGCATCAAATAAAATCAGAACTCAATAAACTCTTGAAAGCTAAGATTATTTTTCTTGTTCAGCACTCAAACTGGGTTTCCAATATGGTGCCTGTTAGAAAGAAGAATGGCGACATCAGGATTTGCATAGATTTCAGAAATCTGAATAAAGCAAGCTAAAAAGATAATTTCCCATTAGCTATCATGGAGCAGATACTCCATTTAGTAGTAGGTTCTGAGTTAATGTCATTTTTAGATGGTTTTTTAGGATATAACCAAATTTTGGCCCATCTTGATGATAAACTCAAAACTACCTTCAGAACAAAATGCGGAACATATGCTTACCAGAAAATGCCTTTTGGACTTATTAATGCAGGAGCTACATTCCAAAGAGCAATGGATATAGCCTTCAAAGGATTGATCAATAAAACAATAGTTGTCTATTTAGATGATATTACTGTATTTTCGAAGAAAAGATCCAATCATTTACATGATTTGAATCAAATCTTTGAACATTGCAGAAGGTATGGTATTTCACTCAATCCCAAAAAATCCTTCTTTTCTCTTAATCAAGGAAAGCTCTTGGGCTTCATCGTTTCCAAAGATGGTATTTAAATTAATTCGGATAGGATTAAAGATATTTCTGAAATTCCATTCCGTCATAACAAAAAATCCATGCAGTCATTTTTAGGTCAAATTAACTTTGTCAAGAGATTTATTCCTAATTTTTCCCAGGTTATTTTACCATTGCAAACCATGATTAAGAAAATTTCGGTGTTTATATAGGGATCTGTAGAAAAGGAAGCATTTGATTCAATCAAACAATCAATAATCAATGCCCCAAGCTTTAAACACTCCTAATTTTTCTAAACATTTCATACTGTATACTATCACATCCACTTCATCTTATGCAGTACTACTCACTTAGATTAATGATCACAACTTGGAAGCACCAATTTCATTTTATAGTTCGAATCTTCAGGATGCTGAAATAAATTATTCATAAGTTAAAAACAAGCCTTTGCTATGTACAAAGTTGTCAAACATTACAGACCCTTCCTTTTAAAATCCCATACAAAAGTCATAGTTCCTTTTCCGGCAATAAGACAATTACTGATCCAAAGGGAATTGGGACAAAAAAGGGTAAATTGGGTTAGAGAACTACAAGAATATGACTTGGAAATCAAGCTAGCAAAGATTGTTAGGGGCCAAGTTTTTTGCAGGTTATTAGTAGGAGCATCCAACATTCAAGAATCAGGTGATACAGAACATACTGAAGAAATCAATGAGATAAGTATCACTGATCCTAAATCACAATATGCAGACTTGATCTTCTATTTGAAAAATGGATATGAACCTCCTAATCTTTCTTATAAAAAAAAACGAGCCATTAGATTAAAAGAAAAAAACTTCATAATCATTGATGATATACTTTTTAGGCAAAATTATGATTCAATTTTATTAAGATGCCTAGAAAAACCTGAAGCACAAAAGGTTTTGCAGGAGCTACATGACAGACTAGCTGGGGGACATTTTGGAGCTGATACAACAGCCCACAAAATCATTCATGCTGGATATTATTGGCCCACTCTATTTAGAGATACTCACGAATATGTAAGGAAATGCCGAAGTTGTCAAATCTCCAGTGGAAGACAAAGAAAACCAGCTTTCCCTTTGCAACCAGTCAACATTGATCAACCTTTCGAGCAATGGGGATTGGATATCATTGGGGAAACAACTCCATAGTCCTCCAAACAAAATAAGTATAGCTTTACTGCTACTGATTACTTTACTAAGTGGGTTAAAGCAATTCCTTTAAAGACAACAAAATCTGAAGTAATTATAGAGTTTATACATCAATTCATCATTATCAAGTTTTGGTGTCCCAAATTCTCTTGTTTTCGATAATGCATCTTATTTCTCTAGTAATTCTATGTTTGAGTTCGCTATTAAAAGAGGATTTCAATTGAAATATTCTGCAAATTACTATCCTTAGGGTAACGGTTTAGTAGAATCTACCAATAAAAATCTAGTCAAAATTATTAAGCGAACTATTGAGCAGAATCATAAAAACTGGCATAAATATTTGATATTTGCACTATGGGCTGATAGAATAATGAAGAAGGCTTCCATAGGTACTTCTCCATTCAATCTTGTATATGGGAAAGAAGCAGTTCTACCAACCAATCTATTACTTCCTTCTCTAGCCCTAGTTCAGTTTATTGAAGAAAGCCCCTCTTCTTCTATTCAACTTAGACATGATCAAATATTAAAATTAGAAGAAGAAAGAGAAAAGGCCAAAATTACTCATGCAAAACATCAACAAATTATAAAGTCATCTTTTGATTAAACTTCATCTAGTTAAAAACAATTACAAGTTGGTGATCTAGTTCTGAAATGGGACAAAGCCCATGAGGATAAAGGAAAACACACTAAGTTCCAGAAGATATGGCTTGGACCATTTCATATCAACGAGAAGATAGGCCATTCTACATTCATATTACAAGATCTATCAGGAAAGAGGGGTTCTCTTCCTGTTAATGGCCTAATCTTAAAGAAAATCTTCAATTGAGGAGGTAACCCCTTCTCCTTTTGTAAATATTCAAATTTCAGCAGAATTTTTAGTTTTAGGACTATTAGGAAATAAAGTTGTAAGATATCTCCCATTGGCCTTTTCTATACTAAAAAAGTTGCTCAAAAGAAGTAGTTTTGATATTTAATTTTAAAATAGAAGCCTTAAACAAAAGGACAATTTCTAGGAAATTAGGTATATTCACATTCTGAAACCCTATTTCAGTTTTGTGAAATCTTCTCAAGATTTAGAAGTACTATAAATCATTTTAATGTTTTCAAAATGGCCACAAAAAGGTTATCAATATCAAAATAGAAACTAATTCAATCTTAGCATCTTCAACTCTTACCCTATCATCGATACTCTCTTAAGGAGAAAATTGTACATCCCATTCATCAAAGTTATGATTACTCAGAGTGTAATTCTAAAATATTTGATATAAAAGATAAGGGGTCTTATTACAAGCTTGCTTACCATGATCATTGGGAAATAGTTTAACCGACATTACCAACACTGCATACCAAAACAGGGTAATGGCTTATAATCATAAGACAAGGGGTCTCATCATGAGCCAGCTTTTTCAGTTAGATTACAACCAGTGAATGGCATTGTCAAATAGTTGGCCACCAAACCAGGACAATGGCTTTTTATCTTACAAAATAATAGAAAAGAAAAGGAAATACAGAATATGAAAGCATATTTTTGGATTCATTCTTTTAATCATACTCTGAAATGGATGGGATAATTGATAGTCAATTGGTTAAAAGGTATCCCTGTCGAAACTATGAACGTTTGCTGGCAGCAGAGGCTCTACCTATGACAGAGTCATTAAAAAGGCTAAGTTGGAAAGGTTCTTTGTTTTATCATTATCAACCAATAGAGGCCAATTTAAAACTTAGAATGTATTTAATTTTAACAAGAGAAGAAATTAGCAAAAATAGCTCTTATTATATTCAAAATGTATGTATACCTAGTTATATTAGAATTTTCCTCTTTGATAAGATTTCTATATAAAGAAAGTCTAAGTATTTCAATATTTCTCAGAGATAATTGTTTCTCCCAGTGAATCGCCAATTGTTGTGCTGTACAACAACGCCCCATTTCCTAAAATTTTACCTTCAAACTATAATATAAAATGGGTCCCTTTTAGATAAAATTGGTATCAACTTATCATTCCTCAAAAGGTCCGAAAAGAAGCAAAACATTATAAACCTTTTGAATGAACACAAATCGATCTTATAATAATAAATGAATAATTCTTTATTATTGCAATAAAGCGATCGCAAGATCGTATATCACAATAACAAAGGATGCATAACAAAAGGACCCATTGGTTTGCCCCAATGCGACAAGCGTGAATAACTATCGGATATCGGGAAGGTAAGCAATCGTAACAAAAGACTCCCTCTCTATTCTCCTATGCGATATCGCTATCGGCGATCGGGGAATATAACATGCATGCTCAAAAGGCCCTCTTCTAAAAACTCCTTATGCGAATTAGCGATATCGCTATCGGTGATCGGGGATTTTGCAATGACACAAATATAACTACTCAAGCATTCCTTCGATCTCCGATTGCGATAAAGCTAACCATGAATTTCAAAAAGGATTGTAAATCCTTGGGTATATTATGTTAAATTATTATTAAAAGCCTTTCTATTCCCGATAGTGATTCACTTGTGATCAACCGCCAAAAAATGAAAGCCACGCTTAAATGAACTATTCAGAGAATAAACGATATGATGAGCATTTAAATGATTGATAGGTTTAAATGTCCAATTAATGGAGCAGTTATGCCAAAATATTTTCAGAGATTGTATCTGTGGCAGTATTATTTTAATCCTCCATTATTCATTGATTGATATAAGTCTTTCATACTTGATTTGCACCACCTATTCTCTGCATTACGTTCATTTTATCTCCTGCGCAGAGCTCCTCCAAAGCAGCAAATTTAGGCCAAATGGGGAAGAAATCTAAAAAATTTGGAACAGCTTCAGCTTCCACAGTAACAAGACAACATACCGCCGATCTGGGACCAAGTAAAAAATGGTTGATCTCGGACACTACATGTATTGGTCTCGATAATACTAGTTGGTAGAGCATCTATAAATTGGTTGAAGCTGAAGAACCTCAAGAAGTATCAGTGCAAGCTACAGCAGGTTCGAACCGAAAGTTTGAGGCTACCCTAGAAGATTTAGCAGATTCTTACTTACACCAGATAGCGACTAGAGAGAAAATTCTTCCATACACAGATGTAGTAAGGTGGCGAGTTGAGGAAATCCTGATTACAGACAGAACATTTTGTACATTCAATGAGAGAGTCTTCAATTCGTTTCAACCCAATGGTTTGAGACAAATGTACCATTTTCCTGAACCAGAGAAGAAGTATAACAAAGCATTTCTGGAGAAGTTCAAAGATGAAAATGAAACTGAATCAGCACCTATACGGGAATGCAGACAAAACCCCGCAAAACGCAAGCATGAGTCCTCAGGTAAGTACTCTGTCGATTCCTTATGTTCTCCTTATTGTTACGCTCGGGCAATGATGTGTAGGATTTGGGGGTTGCATGATTCCTCAAAATTCTCAATAGAGATGGTGCCTTTAATGGAAGCAGCAATCAATAGCAAAATAATGAATTGGGGAAATATATTATCTGATAAGTTAGCAACTGCTATTCTTGAGTTCAGAAACAAAACCGGCGTTACTGATAGGTTTATTCCTCCATTTTATTATAGTGCCTAGATCTTAGATACTCTTTGTTTTAACTCTAAATTTCCTGTGCTAGGGTGGATATGGACTCCACAGGACCCCATGTCGATTCATATCTATCACCAGAAGTTGTGGAAAGCCCATTATAAGCACCACCTATATCAAGTTTGCAATGGATTTATGTTGCCCATTTACTATGCAATTTTTGACAAACCTGCTCCTAAGATTTCCTCACAAGCAGAGATTGACTTGACAGCCTTAGGAAACTGGTTCGGAGAATATAGGTTTACATATATAAGAGTTTTCGGCAGCCATGCCAGGCCTCATGTTCTCCCCTTGTACATACCCGAAAAATTATTGGCTAGAGAGATAGCATATCAACTTATGTCTGCAGGAGCGACCAAGACTCTGAGGAATTCAAAGAAGCAAGTTTGGCCTCCTTTTCCTCTAAGGTGTGGTGTTTACACTCTGCATGACTATAAGCATACAGAGAAAGAAGCAGAAAAGATAAATATACTGAATCTCCCCACTCTTCCTAATAGACGATTTGATCCAAGGAAAATTGTCTATAATGTACTGGATCAGGCAAAACTCACTAAATTTGAACATAAAGAAGATGAGTTTGATGATCTATTTTCTTCACCGGAGTCATTATTTCAGGTTCAAGCATTAGCTAAAATGAGATATCATGATGATGGGTTAGTGGAATTGAACAAAGTCAGAGAGTAGAGGTTGCAAACTGTGCCTCTAGATTTGTTAGCTACTTCCCCGATGACACAATCAAGTGAGCCTGAACAACGACTTACCAACAAACCTCCTGGTACATCAGAAATTTTTGAAGAAGTCCAAAGAAAAGAGCAGGAGGAATTCCAGAGGAAAGAACAGGAGGAAGTATAGAGGAAAGAATAGGAGGAAGCGCAAAGGAAAGAGAAAGAGAAAATACATGAAGAGGAACAGAGAAAGGAGCAGGGCAGCAAGGATGTGAATGTCGATACCCAGATTGACCCAAGATTGCTCCAAGAATGGCAGCAATTCTACTCAATCATAAGTAATCTGGAAAGCTTAAAAGATGTCGATACATCCAAAGCGACTGATATATAGGATACAGCATCAAAAAAGGTTCCAAGTGAAGGAACCCGCGGCCTACCCCCAGTACAAACTTAGAAATAATTTGGAACGATCCTTCGGATCAAATCATTTTGCAGGTGGAGGATATACCTCCATTGGATGTCTTTTACAGCCCAAAACATAGGGCTGTAGTAAAGCGACAACGGAAAAGGAGAAGGATTTATCAACCTTCCATGTTCCCCGAACAAACAGAGATAGCCAACATAGTTTGGAAGGAGGAGTTCGATCCTTCCGATGTCCTAACAAAGTTGTCCCAGTATGCCGAGGCCTATTCGACGGCCACCATGGAAAGGGCATCGGAAGTGAGTAATCTGCTGAAAGAAAAGGACCAGGCAATTATTTTGTTACAAACATAGCTATCGAATGCACAACAGAAAGCTGAAAAACTAGAACAACAATTGTTAACGTAGCAACAGTTAAATAATGAACTAAACAAGCATCTAATTGAAGAGAAACAGAAGGTAGATTCGAGCGCGATTCAAAGGCAGAAAGAATTATTGGAAGCATTAGAAAAATTGAAGATGATGAATGAACTAATGGTAAAGACAAAAGATGAGAAAATTTCTCAATTATCACTTCAAATACAGAAGTTCAAGAATCTTCCGCAGCCTTCCGATTTCAGGGCAGAACCACTACAGTTTAATAAGGCACTAGTAACACAAATAAGATTATTGTGTCATAAAATTGCTCAAGTTGAACCCCTGTGTGTCATGAAAACATCAATAATCGATAAATTAGTCGTTGCTAGACAACACTTAGAGCAGGCCAATGACACCTTAACAGACTTTCTTACTTGGCAGGAAACTAGTGAGGGACAGGCAGCAAATTTTCCTAAAATCCTAGAATCGCATAAAGAAATCCTATTCTTAGAATGGGACTCCCAATTGATGAAAGTAGAGAGAGCAGTTTCTAGATGCAAATTACCCACAAGTAATTTGATTGAATTAATTAACAATACTCTCTATTTATCTAATATGATCTCTCAATGTACACCAGGTAAATTACTATTGGCTAAAACATTGGAGCAATCATGTTATCAAGAGCTGGAAAAGAATGGGAGGTTGATTACAGGTATTCAAAGTTTAACTTGGGACACCTATTGGTTGTTCCTATTAAAACCATACAGCTAGAGAGTCGCCCTCAAGTACCTAATAGATGCAATCGGGTGTATCATTCCCGATATACACGATGCCACATATTCGGATCAGCTCAATTCTCATCTCAGCTGCCCTCAAGAAGTGGAACCGATGCTAACGATATGCCAACTCAGATCAAAGGGAAAACATCCAGAGTAATGAAACATGCTGCCGACTACCAAATTGCTATGGAGGAGATATTCAAGATCAAGTTATAGCAATTGAATAACATTTTAATTTTGTAGTTAGTTAGTTTAATTGAGTATTTATAGACCCTCTCATGCATTTATAAAGGGTCTTGAGTTTTTGTATATGACAGAAACCTGAAGTTGCACTAGCATACTTCAGGTATATTTTTTTTATAAAGATTGGGCCAATTATTCCAATTTTTGACAATGAAGCTTTTATGTGGATGTGCACTACTGCCTTTATTTAAAAGTATCTCTGAGTTGAAAGAAAGAATTCGAATTGCAATTGATGTTGGGAATGATTTGCAGCTCATATGGTACTACTATCTATGTCTGAATTCATTATTTTTATGTGAATTATTATTTGATTATTCTTGCTATTATTGAATATATGCATGTGTTTCAACAACATTCTTTATACTTTCCACTATTGGATGTTTGCAGGATTCTTTTGGTTTAGTCATACATGTATCAGTAATATATAAAAGACAAGTGTAACAATGTTTTATTAATTACTTTGTTCAACTATTTGAACAAATCAATTATTATATGAATGAATGTCTATGTTTATTGAATAGAGTCATCTATATGCTTATTGATGAACATAGATCATCAAACGTTGCACTTAAGAATAGAAATTTCCTGGTATAGAATAGTTATTTGTATTTTCGCTCTTTAGATTAAGTCATCCATCCATTATCACTTATTAGAAAACCACTCACTCATCCATTCCTTTTTTATTCATCATTGGGAAACTGGTCCCATTATATCGAGTCAGAGCCCCCATCCCAAACGGAAAAGGAGCTGCATTAAGGTCTAGACCGGGTGGTTTTCCCCAATGTTGATGCAACGATTTTCGAGGCATCAACAGTCTCTTAATATAAAGGTCATATAAAGACACATATTGTAAATCATTGTAAAATTCAGTCATGTATAGGCTATTGGGATCAAGTCATGTTATGTGTGAAATCGCAGTGTTATTTTCGGCAACTGATGTAATGGCAAGTCAAATATGTAACCTCGTTGTGTTGGGTAATTGATGTAAGCATGAGTCACTGGTGATAGGTCAATATTTGGTAGTCATAAAGTCTTGTGATTTTATAATATATCTTTAGAGGTTCCAACATATGCTTCGGGGGAGCATGGTCAATATGCTTTTTTCAGTAGATCAGCCCTACAATAATTTTCTCTACTAAGGGAGAGAGAAGCCTCCATTCAGCATTAGCACGCCCTTTTCCCTTGATGTCAAAGGGGGGGAGAAGCTTGGTAAGAAGTCTTGGTATTTATAGGTGATTACAAGTGGGGACCAAACACCAAATTGGTTGCCATCAAGTCCACAGAGGGGATTGTTGTAATTATGGCTAATGTGTTGTCCTTGATGGAAACCTACTTGATAAAGATGTCAATATTATGATAAAATGATGGTTATGCAGATTGGAACAAATGCTACAAATGTGATGAATAGAGAAGTGACAGTTCAAAGACAAATGAAAGTAAAATATGAAGTTTGGGAAAGTATATGCGGATCCTATTCAAAAGGGTCATGTACATGCGCAGATATTATGAACAAATGTTGCATCTAGAATGTGAACCATGGTAAAAAATACGAGGGGCCTTTACAATGGTATTGGCTCATAGTAATGAGTGCAACAACGATTATTTGATCCCATCCAAGAATACCAATGAAATTACTAAGGGATTGGCCTAAGCTATTAGCTAAGGCTAATGATATATAAGGAGATGGAGATCAGAGCCTTAAGTATGCAAATGATGGATTGTTTATGAATGATTTGATCTGAAATAGGTGTGAACCAAGGAACATGGAGATGCAACAAATCTGATAGATCTAAAATGAATACATGTTTTTTTATGGTTGATAGATCTATGATTATGGTATAATGATGTGTGACTCTAACATTGTGTGTGTCAATATTTGGGTTTGACAGATGTTGTGTTGTGTAGCGAAAGTATAATTCAGTGATTTCAATTTTGTACACTATTTTCACTTATTATAGTCAGATACATATGTGGATCTTCTTCTTGGTAGTCATGTATATTCCGCAAAGTGTTTTTAGTATTTGCATATCTATAAGCGGGTGTTTTGTATGGTAGGTGCATACATATGATGATACACTTTGTGAAAGTCACGTATATATACTAGGGTTTTGCAGTATGGCTTGTAGATGAAATTTGATCAGTTATGTTCTGATTACTCTTTTCTGTTGAGAATGTCTCTATTATGATGATGTGTATTTGATAGTGTTGACTGGGTTAAATGTGGAAGGACATATTGATTGGTAACGATACTACTGTATGGAGATCTATGCTTGCTTCAATAATTTGTCCTTAGTTCAAGTAATATGTGACTAATGAAGTGATCTATGTACGGTTCAGTGATTAATGATTCAATGTTCAACATCATGAGATCTATACATGGGTTTCTACAAAGTAAATGCATACATAGACAGGTGTGATTCAAAACAATAGTGTATACATTCTAATGTATGTCTGGTCAGGGGTTTGAAGTGACAACAATTGGTTTTTTTAATGAACAGAATATGGACTGATATACTGATGAGTGATTTTGCATTGATATGATATGTTATGGATTGGTTTGATATAGTTTCTTTGGTTGATTGAGATTCAATGATTTGTTTGCCTATTTTTATTGGATGAGTTGATTTAGTATTTGGTTTCGGAATAGTTACTTGGTATTGGGCTTAATGTTGGAAGTGGGTCCAGCCTTAAAATATGACGGAAAGTGGCGTACAAGTTTGATTCTTTGAGTCAGGTGGATCCATTATGAAATATTATAAAACTTGGTCCACACAGGTATGTAATATTGGAGCCTTTATTGAGGGAGATGAAACTTTCTTCTAGTAATAGCTGGAGAATTTGTGCAAGGGGTAAGCTTCCTTTCAGCAGGAGTTGATAAACGAGGTCAGCGGTTGGAGCTCCCTTCCAATGGGTACTAGAGAATGAGAGAAGGTTGTATCGTTTTTCAGGTGGGTGCCTGGGTACTAGTATTAGTCCGTGCCAGTGTAAGATTGTAATATTTTTTCCTTTATAATAAAATATGAACACAAAGATGATGGAAATACTGGCTTTCTCCCACTTTGGGTTTCCACCTAAAATTCTTGGTGTTCTCATGTGTTTCTTATGTGTGATGGTTTATTCTCCTCTTTTTGTCAATGGTTATTACTTAATTAATGAATGATGCACCAATAAAAGATAAACAAATGATCAAATATATGGAAAGTTAGTTAGTTGGATATGTGTTGTTTTGCTTTACTGAAGTGACATACATAGACTATTCGCATGAAAAATAGTATCGTATAAAAATGAAAATATGAAATAAAAAGTTTAGGGCTATATTAAAATACTGACTCACCTCCCCCCCTACCCCTCTTAGTCTTTTTCCCAACATTTTATCCTTAGGACATGGTATAATTCCATACTTTCAAAGAGTTGATATAGAGAGAGATTGCATTAAATTGTATTCTCTCATTTTGTATCTATATTATGCAAGATCATTTGAAGTTTTCCTATCGTTATCTGAGAATCCCCAAATATTGTTGATTTTTTAAATTTCTTGTAAGCGTCAAAATGACTCCCATACATAATGCTAACTTATCTTCCTAATTCATTGTGGTCCCTATATTCCAAGCGTTTCTTGATTCTTTTGGTTCTTCAGGGAAAAATATAACCCCTCCCACTCTTGTGACCCCTAAGTTCTATATAATTTTAATCTTTCATCATTTTTTAACTAAGATGACATTTAAATATTTACAAAAAACCATTTACACCACTAAAACATCACCCCCATACTAAGTTGTAGAATTCCTCTTAACACAATTACTTTTAACCTTTTATTATTTTTTAATTGATTCAACATGTAAATGTTTACAAACAACCATTTACACCAATAAATCATCACCCCCATACTGAGTTGAAGAGAGCCTCTCAATGCAACAAGATGAGAACAATAATTAACCAATTTTTAATATTTTCCTTGAATTACAAGTTATGACAACCTATAAACATAATAGCACATAGGCTTCCATAGTTCATAATCATAGTAATATTATTTCTGGAGATATTTACTATGTATGTGGTATGAGGATTATCTCCAATGCTTCAAGTAGAAAATCCAACCATCATGTGGGACCAAACTAATCATAATGATTAGAAACTATTTCAACTAGGATTATATAGATGTGAGGAGAGGAGAGAGGAACACTAGATTTCAAAGGTAAAAGGTCAACCAAGCCATTAAAGATGATTGTTGGATAAAATTTAAAAATAATTAATTAATATATTATGATGAATTATATGGTTATAGGGTTATGTTAATAAATAATTTAGAGGGTGATCAACGAGAAAGGAAAGTCCAAAAACTAAGGGGAAGTGGTGGGGGCGAAGGGGTGAGGAAGCGAGCAATTTTATTTTGAGTAAATTGATAGCCATAAAAACTAGGCGAAATTTTATTTCAATTAAATTTATAATTAATTTGATAGCAACATGGGTGGCTAAAGGGAAATATTTATAAAAGATAATGTGTCTGATGAAAGTTTTAAGGAAAATTTCTAAATAAATATATTAAAATGTTTAAACCCAAAAAGGAGGGACACAAAAAAAATGAAATAAAAGTAAGGATACAAATATAACACAACAAAAAGTTGCTGGGTAGTTATGGAATCAAATATGAAATTAATCTAAGAACAAAAGGAGGGGAAAGAGAGATTAGAGTTTAATGTTTTGAATGAGAGGATTCCATGAATGGCTTACTTATGTGCATCTTCACAATTAAATCTTTTCAAATTATTTTTTGATTCCAAGAGCTTTATGAATGATCTAAGTGGAATAAATAGGAGTAGAGGTTGTGATTTTAACTTCTTCAAAAGCATATAGGGTGCTTATATTTATAGGGGTTTTCAACAAGAGAATATTTTTTAAAAATAATTAGAATTCATATCAACTATGTGTTCTTTCACATGAGCTTTAATGGATCTACCCATTTGGCCTAGATAAGAATTTTTGCATGAGCATGAAATTATATAAACCCAAAGGTCCACCAATGGATTTAATTGATATTCAGGAAATTTGAATAATTTTTCTATGATCTTGTAGGGTTTGAAAAGGGTTTCAATGCTTTTCTTCACTACTATTTTACGAATGTGATCTGTGGCCCCCTTTATATGGGAAAGTGAAACCATGGAAGTGGGGGGTGGGGGTCAGTGCAGTGTGTCCAAAGTTTCTTAGAGGGAGGGAATCAAGCTGCTTGGAAATCCTTTTTGACATGGATAGATGAATATCCATTTTCTTAAGAGTTTTCATGAGATGTGAATACTCCTTAGAGAGGAACTAGGGATCATAAAGGTGAATAACCCTATTAAAGAGGGTCTTTAAGACAACATATTTTTCGGTGAGATGGTGATGGGAATTGGCATGGAGGTACTAGTCAATGTGTGTATCTTTTTCGAAGACTTGATGAGAAAGTGAAAGAGACCAACACATCCATAGTAAATTGAATGCAAGGGGATGGATCATTGAAGAGGTTCAAGAAGTCATGAAGGGAAGGAATCACATGGAACTAAACAATAAAGGAATTTTCCACAAATTTATGTTAACATTTAGGCTTGAGGGGCCAAGAGTTGACCAAGAAAAAATACTTTCCCCCAATCCCTTCAATTCCATTCATATCATTCACAAAACCCTCAAAATAAAAAACATTTGAATAACTTTAATTTTGAAGATGGCTACAAGTGAAGCCATTCATGGAAGCCTTTCAATTGAAGTATTAATCTCTGATCTCCCTTCCACGCCTTTGTTTCAAATTAATTTCTTAGATGATTCCCTAAATGCCTCCTCCCACCCCGCTTTTTGGTGTGTTATATTTGTATCTTTTCTTTCCTGGCATTTTTTTTTTATGTCCCCCTTTTTTGGGTTTAAATATTTTAATGTCCTTATCACAAACTTTTACTTCATTAACACTTTCATAATATCTAAATTATATTTTACTAATATCTCCCCCATCTCCATATCAAATAAAATATAAATTTAATTGAAATAAAATTTACCCTCCTTTTCTCGAATATAAATTCAACTTTCCAGTTATTTCCCCCGAACTTATTTATTAGTCCTACCCTATAATCATCTAATTCCTTATACTTTATTAATTTTATTTTTTATTTTTCTCCAACACTCACTTCTAGTGGCTTGGTTGACCTTTGGAGGGTGAAATCTAAAGTTCATCTCTGGTATCCTCTCCTTCCATATATATAATCCTAGGTGCACTCTTTTCTAATTATTCATCTTCATTTGGTTCCTGAGACTGGGTACAATATCCACAAGAAATCTAGGAATAATCTTCTTATCACATACATAGTAAAAATTTCAAAAAATAACATTATTATAATCTCTAAACTTGATAAGATAAAAATATCACACACACACACACATATATTGAAAATACATATAAAAGAAATAAAAACAATCCATGGAAAAAAACGTTTCAAAAAAATGGCCAAGAAAATGAATTTAACGTAAGTAGCATTAAAAGGGGAAACAAAACTTTTCTGGAAATTATCCTTACATCCTCCATTGCCCCTAGGCAACTATTCAGTAAATATTTTCTTTTTTGAATCATTTTCTTCACATTAATTCTACCCTTCCCCTTAGCATTCCCAACACTTTTGAAGTTTAAATTTAAAGTGAGGTGATTTAGTGCTAAATTAAAATAATTTGACCTCCCTCATTTTGGACCCAAAATAGGAGTGACTAAGGTTTCAAACATGAACGAGGCTTGTCTCATTTCCTGCAGAAAGATTGTTGATGATATCGTCTTTTCTCTACCATCAGTCATTCAATCATTGGCATGTAGAATATTTTGGTCCCTCAAACCTGGGGACTCTTATACATTCTAAAGCCTATTATAGGAGGGCATGCAACTGGTAATTGTCCACTTGCTTACCTTACTTGCAAGTTCATTTACTCAATTTCATTAATGAATTATTGTACTAGAATGTGACGAGACGAATTGGATGTTATACAAGATTGCAGGTGGGTCTTCATCTTTGGGTTCAGCCTCCCTATATGGGATTCAAGTCCCCCCCAGAGGGTTATGATGAAACTTCTAGGGTGAGAATTGACAGCCATGGGCCTGTTACACATCAGAGCATTGATTGCCACACATTCGGATCCCTCGGTACCACATTTAACTTTCTCATGCCACACTCATGTTGAGATGATGATGCACTTTGATCAAATTTCACAGTGGGCCACATGCTTCTACGAGACACTTGGCAACATTGGTTAGTGCGTTTCAGGATCATGTGCTAACTTGGTACATCAAGTACTCTAACGATAACCCAAATTTTAGGTTGGTAGAGATCCAGACCGCACTAAATAAAGAGTTCAGTAGGCCTAAATCCAAGGCACAGTCAATTGTGGAGTTCATGTAAATCCCGATGAAACAAAGTGAGACACAATGGGAATTGGATTAGAGATTGAAGTGTAAAATATGCGTAGCTAATATGAACTTAACAGATGGACAACACTACAAATGGTTCGTGGCTACGCTCCTGCCTCACCTAAGGGTTGCACTATCACAACAGAAGATTACGACTCAGGTAGAGGCCTTGGATATTGCAATAATACTGCATGAAACACCGATGCAAGATCCAAATCTAGGGTTCAGCATATCCCTGAGAAGTTGCAAAATATTTGCATTGAAATTGAAATTTTGAAGTAGGACATAACAGTCTTATCATAGGCACACAAAGAGATATGGTGCATGAAATGTAAAGGTCAGGGGCATGACAAAGACCATTTCCCAATCTTTGATAACTATATTATAGGAGGAGGACCGATGCCTTTGAGGAAGGAAGCCCAACCAAGACCAAGAGCGGGGCCTATGTTGTGGTGATCTATATGTCAGGTAGCACAGAAACGTATGACTGATAACTGTCATTTACTACAGAAGTTTGTACAAACACTCTAGCAACAGTTCTGCAACTTCTATAGGTTGGTAGCGCATGATGAACATAACTACCGAAGTTATGAATTGATTGTTATGCCTCCAAAATTTCTTTAGAAGTTGTTAAATAAAGAAATGATAGAGGTAACTACAAACCAACTTTGGAGATTGGGATCTAGCCTTCCTAATCTCAGAGAGGGCTCTCTCTTTATGATTTAACTTTTTTATAGTTAAAATGATTTTAGGCTAGTTATTGCTGCACTTTGGTTTTGATTTGAGTTTGATCAGTGGGATCACTTACTTAGATGAACAAAGGTTTTATTTTACCATTGGTCTATGGGGTCGAAAGTCAGACAAACTGGATTGGATCAAGCTTTAAAAATAGTGTCTATAGGGCAATATGGGTCAGTTATTACAGATATCAAAGGTTGGATGGTGAAATGGTTTCTAATCAGATCCATGGAGCAATTAAAGGTTCCGTAAGCCGGAATATGAAGAGAATGAAAGAGGTTAATTAGGATGGGAGAGAAATTAAGGGTTCTCAAATCCAGATATGAGAGTAAAACATATAAATGACTAACTGTGTAAAACATAGTGTACTTAACCAAGTTTTGAGTGATGTTTCCAGTTAATTCGTTCAAAGTTGAATAAATTTAAGTTTATTAAACACATTCGAAAGTAACAAAACGAGACAAATAATATACTTCATTGCAAATCTCATGAATCTTGTAATGTAATGCTTTTATTAATTGCTCGAGTCTGTTGACTTGAAAATTGGTACAATCACCCTTAGGTTTAAGATCAAAATAACTCTAGAAATGTATTGTAATCCACACTCAATACTTTGAATTATGAAGCATTTATATAAAAAGAATTTACAAAATATCTCAAACTCCATTGAGAACTAATTTGGGAAAAGGAAATATCTTCATGCGGAAAGATAGAGACATCTATTGAACTATTTTTTGTTTTCCCTATTATTTAGGTTCTGCTATCTTTTAGTCTTTGATCTTTTTCCCTTTAAGCTTCTTGGTTGTTTGGTCTTCACAGTAGAGGTCATATTTACTTATGACCTTTCATTTGATACACTTTCATCTGATACTCTTTGACCTTGATATCTTGGCAATACACTTTTACTATGCTTTTTTACTTTTTACTGTGTATTTCCTATAGTAAATCATTTAGTTTTTCCCATGTCTCATCATCTAGTAATTGAATATTGAGAATCTTTTTCTATATTTCATCTACCTCTATATATTTGGAAAAATTAGGCTTATTGAAAAAAAGGTGTTTTACCTCATGCTGGAGGTAAAACAAGTTCTCAAATGTTTGATATAATACTTTCTTATTGGTATGCCCTTCATGGATGAAGTGTTTACCTAATCTCTGGCCACTTCCCTAATCTTCTTATTGTAATCTTCCTATGTCATTATCTTATCATTTATAACTAAGGGATTTGGTAATCCCTTTTGCCTCAAAATTTCAAGCCTAACCATGAACCTATCAATGGCCAGTTGCATGGTTTGACACTTATCCTCCAAGTTCAACATCAAATTCCTCATAGTGAGCACTCTTTTGACCTCCAAAATTCTACATGTCCCGTTAGGTAACTCTAATTCGTATAGCTCATACTTGTTATTGGAGTTGAGGAAATGAATGATCCTTGCTACTTCCTCTAGCATATCTCCAAGTTCTTCTTTGACTCTTTGATTGGCTTTTGTAGCCTGCTTTATCAAATAAATTTCTTCAAAAATGACCTAGATGGATGGCCAAATATCATTGACAGAGTCAATGATATTGGCCCACAATTTCTCCTTAGCCTAACCTAGAGGTTCATTTAGTGTTAATTCCTATTCTAGGCTTTTGATTCTTTTAGTCATCCTTGTGGCCTTCTTTTGTTCTTCTCTTTACATGATTTGGGCCAATTTGTAATTTGTTTCCAGGCTGGTGACTTTCTCCTTCAGTATCTTCATTTCAGTGGTCTGAATGGACATTTCTTCCATTGCTTTGACTAACTTGTTTGCTTCATCACATGTTGTTGTTGATCCTATTGCTGATGTAGTTGGTGTAGATGTCGGTATTACGGTGGCCATCAGAGCAGTGGGAGCTAAGGATGCTTCCAAAGTAGAAGGTACACCA
Source organism: Pinus taeda (assembly GCA_000404065.3). Classification (NCBI taxonomy): domain Eukaryota; kingdom Viridiplantae; phylum Streptophyta; class Pinopsida; order Pinales; family Pinaceae; genus Pinus; species Pinus taeda. The sequence goes on along the minus strand of APFE031729591.1, from coordinate 63,741 downwards.
GTGATAACTGTTGGGATGATAGTTGCAAGAGCATCATCGAAACTAGCTTGTTTAAGTTGCATCAAGCTTTCCAACTCTTTCTCCATCTCCTTTAACTGATCATTCAGTTGCAGCACTAGGTCCATCATTTCTTCATGATTGTTCTGACTTTCCAGGACCTCCTTTGTCTGTGGGTGTTGTAAATGAGGCAAATTCAACTGTTTCTTGAGGGTTGCTGTGTCCTCATTCTTCATTTTGATTAATTTCTTTGTTTCCTTAATATCACTTGGGTCATGGCCCAGTTCAACGACCAAGTCCTCCAAGGACTTTATTATGTTATCTTTGGCCTGTGATGAGGCATTCTCCAATTTTTATTTGGTTGTTAAATTATCCAATGAATCTTGTAGCTTATAGGAAGCCATGGCCTTTCCAGTGAAGGTGGAGTAAATCATTTCTCCAGCCTGCTTGTGGAACTCTATCTGATCAATGGGATGAACATCCGTGCCCAAAACCTCAAAATTAGTTTTGTTGTAGTATGCCAAGGTCTTTGGTTGCTATACAGTGGGTTGAAAAAGTGACACCTGCATGTTTCCCTCTTTGATGTCAAAGGTTGACATAAATCCACTCTGGTTTGCTAGAGTATGCTTGAAGTATTGGGCATATGTCTCTGCCTTCAACTTCTCATTCCTCATATTGATCAATTTGAATCTATCTTTGATATCCTTTTCCCTGTTAGCTAGCCTGACAAAGGAAAAAACCTCAACACTCAATTTCCTCTCTATCATTTGTGTGTTCGAGGTTGATGGCTGATGTGTTTCACCTGATGCAGTTGCTTCTTTACTTATCTGCCCCATTGTCTCAGTGTCAGTTATTTCCTCTGATGCAATGTTCTCCTCCTGTTTAGACACAAGATTCAACATGGGCCTCTTTCTTAGCTCAAACAACTCATTTGTAGTGTCCATGGTAGAGTTGGATGCTTCCTCCCTATTCCTCTTAAGATTCTTCTCCTCATTGGCTAGGGTCCGGAGGACAAGAGGAATGTTCATTAGTTCCCCTATTTCTGGAACATGCACGAAAGAGTCTTGGTCAAATTTCTTTTCTAATTCAATCGATGTGTTCTTAGCATCCACAACTGTGCTATCCATATCAATCAATGTATTCTCCACCCATTCAGATTGGTTAGCAAATTGTTAAATGTTAGGTCTCGGGTGGTGGATGTATGGTCCTAACTTGACCCTGAGTCTAAGTTTAGTTATAACCCCATGAGGGTCATACTCCCATATGAAGTTGTTTCTAAATTTCATCTGTGGTAGTAACCTATCGGCCTCTAGTCCAACCTCTCTATTATTGGAAATGAATGGTCCCAATTGGTTTTTCACCTTGAACTAGGTTTTCTTCCTAGCAGACAGGAAGTGGACCTCATCAGAATTGATGATTTGTTTGAAATATTCAAGGGTAAATATCCTCATAGGGAGGTATTTTGGAAATTTATAAGGGGCTAACTAGTAGCCATAAACTTTGATCTCAGTGTGGATCTGGTAGAGGTACCAGTCTCCCACCTTGTTGTTCTTTGCCAATTGTAGCACTCTCTTGATGTCTTGGTTGATTCTAGGCTAGGTATTAGAGGTCAGCGTGCTAATGACATGGTATACAAAGGAATCTATGAAGTCTTTGTAGGTGAATGTTGTGGAAAACTTTTGGACCAAAAGCATCCAATAGAACACTGATATCTCCTTTCCCTTGGTGTCCAACTTCTGGATGCTCATAGGGAATTTATCTATCTAGTAATACAAAAACATATAAAAAAAATTGAATAGTATTTGAAAACTCTTTTAGTGGGTATTCTGGTGAATTGTTCATGCATTATGTCTGCAATGAACTGAGCATAATCATACATGGTAGCAGGAGGCTTGTCTGGAATGAAAATGGATAGGAAGTCCAGGATGACCTCATGCACATGCTCATCTGATGCGTATCCTAGGATGCATGAGAGCATTGTGATTACATGTGTGCCAGTTTCTGATAAAATGGTGGCAGCATAGGGTGGTGTATCTGTAGGATTATGGTCAACTTCAATCATGAACTTCTAGAAGATTTGCTTGATTTTCGCCTGCTCTAATGTGATGTATAAGTCCAATAGGTTTCCAATGGATAGAGGGATGTGATTAGGGCTAGATTGGATTTGCAGAATTTGTTTGATTGACTCAGGTGTAATGGTGAATAATAACTCATGGTTTGGGGCAACAATAGCCCTTTGGCTTGGGAGATAACAGGCATGTCAAAAATGTACAATATCTGGGAATGGGTGAACTTCTGTGAATATATACTTGGGTAAATTGGATTCCCAAAGGTGTATGCTATCTACATGGTTTAGAAACCTATCCTTACTCCAATAGTGGAGCTTCACAAGGTGGGGTTGAGTTGCATTGTATATTATATGGAAATCCCTATCTACTAGGGCTCAATCATGAATGTCCAGGTGAGGGGTTCACATAGGTCTGACATCGAGAGAAGTTTGAGGACCAACTTTAGGATAAAATGTGGGAATTAAGCTTATACAGGTTGTGGAAGTGAAGCTTTCATAACTCTGGTTGAGTGAAAGGGTAGTTTGCAGGTCAGAAAAGAGGGATTTTCATATTCAGGGAGGGAATGTCATTCTATTTTTTTGTCAAAATACTTGGAAATGGTGGTATAGGTTGGAAGGTGGTTTCAATGGTAGCTACAAACAGTTCCATGGCTTTAGTTGTGCACTGGATGGATGAATAGGGCATTTGGAGCGTGTTCGACAGTAGTTAGTAGTCAAATTCGATTGTAGAGGCTTAGGGGGCATAGGAAAGCTTAGGAAGCTTTCACAGAGCGACTGAGCGAAATGGGTGAAAATGAGCGTGTTCGGCCTATTAACCCGCAACGGTTAGAATTTGTCACGGAATTCATAATGAACAATGGGTGGTTTTAGCTTTTGCTAGAGAGGTAGTTTCGAGGTCCATCACACCACTTTTGGTTGTTGGGCAGTATTTCCCTAAGAGTAGGTGACTTCACCTGGTGCTACCACGTAGGCGAGGAGGGCTCGAGCAAAATCGTGAAACTCGTGTGTTCTTGGGCAGGTAAAGTTTGGCAAGGGAATCAACAGGATATGGATGTGCGCCGTCAGATCTGGGGGTGCAAGATAAGACATTTGTCGTGCGGTGGACCTACATGGAGGGAATAGGGGTGGATATTTGTGAGGCCCGACGGATTAATTACAACTAACTATAACTAATTAATGCACAAATGGTGATTAAAATATAATGAACAGGTTTATGGAGTGGGACCAAGGTTAAATGTAGTAGGGTTTGTTAACCACCACAGGGCGGTGGATTAAAAGGTTTTTATGCTGGGGCAATATGGCGTGGTGGAGTTAATTAAATAATGTGGGGGGGGGGGGACAAAAATTATGATAAAGGGGTTTTATGAGTCTTTAGGTGAAATATGGAAATTGATAAGGGGGAAGGTGACTTTTTCCATGTGGAAATGGTTTCACTCTAGAGAAAAGGGGTTTTAGGTATGGGAACGACCTTTGAAGGGTAATTTTCTAGGGAAATGTGTGAAACCAAGGGCTAAGGGTCAAAATGAAGGGAAAAGGGAATTTTAATAGGAAATGATGGGATAATGGGGAAATTCATAAGCATGTAATGGGGGGTGAAAAGAAATGAGGAGAAGTTAATTAAATCAACTTGTGAGCATCCTTTCAATTTCATAACTACTCATGCACACTAAAGCATATGATTAAGCATGATAAGTGTGCTTATGCTTTAACAACCTTGTACTTTTGCAACCTTTCTTCTACCTACCTTTACTTATCCTAACATTTTTTCTTTACTTTATTGGGTGCATTTAAGCTAGTAGACCCTTTCTTTCCTTTTTCTTTTGTCAATCAAACTATCTAATTCTAACCTTATATCCTCCAATGGCTCAGATTAAGCTGTTGAGCACATTTTATTTCTCTACCTAACTATTGATCTGGCAATTTTAAACAGTTTCGCTAGATATTTCATTCAGTAACTATAAACATGAAATTTAAAGCATGAACTAGTTAAGATCAAACTATTTGACTATCATGGGTTGTGTCATTTATGATAAGCTATGCGCAACTATTATTTTTCATAGTAAAGTAAAAATCAATGGCACTTGGACTTGCACACTTTCATGATCTATTTTTGTTTGGGGTTGATATTTTTTCATTTTTTATCTTTTCTTACTCTTTTTGTCCTTTGATATTTCTTTTAGGACATACCTTCTTTACATTTTTTAACTTTTAATATGGAAAAATTCTTCAGAAAGAAAAAGTATGTGCAATATTACAAGACCAACCACAACCAATTCAAAATTATGAATCCTATTATTGTAGGACCCTAATATTGATGATGGACAGAAAACTCGCCTATAGAGTTAAAAAATAAATGTGCCCCCCTTACCAGAGCACTAGGATGGCGCAAATAGGATTTCAGGGGCAAGGACGAGGCTGAGACCAAGGCAGAGGAGGACCTGGTAGAGGTCAGGAACAGCTGATCTATTACAATTGTGGAGGACTAGGACACTAAGCTCATGAATGCACTAACCCAACACGTCCGTCGTCCAAATATTGTACTCAGTTTCATCATGAGACAAACGACTATCTTACAGTAATAGCAAGGATATGTGACAAAGTGGTGCTACCACCACAACTAACTCAGAACCTGCAGAGGATGAGGGTTGAGCCTCACGAAGAGGATCCGAATGTGAATATGGTGCTCCAAAGTGGAATTACAGTAGACAAAGTTAAGGGGAAATAACCCAAAGACAACGTATGGGTTCGCAAAGCTCTGGTGAAGGAAACTGAATTTGGTTTGGAGCATGCACATGAAACATTCATGGAAGCAAAGAAGAGCTTCGTTAAGGCCTCTACCTCAGGGAACCAGGATAATCCTATTCATGAAATGGACCCTTCTATGCTTACAACCTTTCTAGAGACCTGCATGAAGCTGTTGCGTGATAACAGGGCTGTGAAGGGGTTGCAACAACTTATAAACAGATGCACTGGAAATGCTCTAGGTGAACTGTTCATGGTACAGAAGAATGGTAAGCATAAGGCAAGGATAGGGTGTGAGATGAGACTCGTCACGTACATAGGAGAATATGAAATGGATCAGGTTATTCTGGATCTAGGGTCAAACATGAACGTTTTGCTGAATCACACTCGGGAGTGGATGGGGAGACCTGCACTATAGTGGTCTCCAATTTAGTTAAGGATGGTCAATCAGTAGAAGATCATCCCCATTGGATGGCTGCAAGGAGTAACTATAGATATTGAAGGCGTGAGCGCATTGGCTGATTTTGAAGTAATAGAAATTGTGGATGATAGAAACCCCTACCCTGCACTCCTTGGCATTGATTGTGCTACTGACATGAATGGCTTAATTGACCTAAAGAAGTGAAATATGATATTTGAAAAGAAATCACATCACGTAATAGTACCCCTGGATCCTGTTGAAGGATCACTTTATACAAAGGGAGTCTGTGATTACGAAATTGATGAGGATTTGGACTAAATATATAAAATAACAACACGAGACCAAGATTGGGTGAATCCAACATTGGACGAATTACACGGGATCACGAGAGTTCCTGCAACTGAGACTCAGATGAAGAATTGGAGCGCTCACAGAATCGGCTACAAGAAGTAACGATGCTGAGCTGTAACATGATGACCTGGTCGTTGCACTGTGTGTCATCAGAGGTAAGAAACGAGACCACTTATGATGGCTTGAATTATGTGGATGTGTTTTCCGATGCATTTGAGAGGGAAGCACTAGAGAAGCATCACTTCCATGCTTTGTACTGGGCACTGTGCGCTACGCCTGGGACATAGTGGGGTATGCACAAGGGTATTTTTGATGATTGGCATGAGTGTAGGAGGATGATGAGAGCATGCTTTGGGAAGCCAAAGTTATGAGTGACAAACAAGTATGATGGGAAGGATGATCCACATGCACACTTTTCCAAATGGGCTAAGGCCTATAGAGCAAAGCCCCAACCTAAATGGGTGCACTTGTTCTGTCACACCTTGGATGTCATATCAATGAATTGGTACTTGGAGAGAGAGCTCCGTCATGGCACAGGTGAATAGGATATTTTGCGTGAAGAGTTCATAATGATGTTCAGCTACAAACACGGGTTGGACCATATTGATGAAGCACTATAAGAAGTTAAAGAAATAATCTTTAGGATATTGCAGGATCCTTTGGATATGAATTAACCCGATTGGACTACTCAGCTGAGCCATGCACTAGAATTTTATAATGTGACTTCTGAAGAATAAGATGAGGACCCATGAAAAATTAATATCCCTGAGACTAAGGATCACTGTGAGGTTGAGGCACCACAGATCAAGAATCCTGATATAACCGCACCACTGAAAACAAAATAGGTAAATATTGGTACGGAGATGGAGCCTAAATTCGTTAAGGTTGGAGATTACTAGGATGGCACAATAGTAGATAAGGTCGTCGAATTGCTCCATGAATACCAGGATTTGTTCCTTATCAAGTTTACGGAGCTAAAGGGGATAATAGGAGACCTAGGCATTATGAAAATCACATTAAAATTTGACATGAACCCGATTAAGCAAAGACCTTACTGTCTCAATCTAACGTATAAGGAGAAGGTCCATTTAGAGTTAGATATGATGCTCACAGCAGGCATCATAGAGCCCGTAGAAGAATCTGATTGGATAAGCCCAATGGTGGTATAGGAAAAGAAGCAAAAGGATGAAATAAGGATATGTGTAGATCTCAGAAAGTTTAATGACACTTGCGTACATGATCCATTCCCGACTCCATTCACTGATGAGGTATTGGATAATGTAGGTGGCCAAGAAGCTTACTCCTTCACTGATGGGTTCTCTGTGTACCATCAGATCAAAATCATGCCTGAAGATAAAAGCACGACAACTTTCAGGACTGAATGGGGATGTTTTAAGTATAGTGTAATGCCTTTCAGATGGAAGAATGCACCTATGATTTTTTTGCACGTAGTAATTGTTGCATTCAAAGACTTCATTCATAAGTTTCTGGACATGTACTTTGATGGCTAGATTGTTTTTGGGTTGGTAAAATGCCATGTGGCTAGTTTGTGCTTCATGCTAGATACTTGTCGAAGGTACCAGATTGCGCTTAATCTGAAGAAATGTCTATTTTTGTTCCTTTTGGGACTCTACTAGGTCATGTGGCTTGTAGACAGGGACTGATGGTAGATCCCATGAATATCGCAGTGATACTTAACTTGGAGGTGTCAAGGAGTGTGAAACAATTGCGTGCAACCTTGCGACATATTGGGTACTATAGAAAGCTTATCAAGGGCTATGCACAGATCACCGCACCTACGGAGAAGATGTTGAAAAAGGATTTTGTATTCTGTTGGAACGAGGACTGTCAGAAAATATTGGATGTGCTAAAAGGAAAAATGGTCACTATGATGAATTTAATCTTCCAAGATTAAAAGAAGGAGTTTCACCTACATGTAGACATGTCATGTATAGCGCTAGGAGTAGTACTGACACAGGCCAGCGAAGGAGGATTGGACCATCCTATAGCATTCACAGGAAGGAGGTTATCCAAGGCTCAGAAGAACTATTCCACCATTGAGCACGAAGGATTAGCCATGCTATAAATGCTCCAAAAGTTTAGACAGTATTTGTTGGGTGGACCTTCTAGATGTATATGGATCATTCTGTGCTGAAATACCTGGTCAATAAGCCTGTGTTGGGGGGAAGAATTTGTAGGTGGTTTTTATTGTTCTAGGAGTATGATTCTAAGGTTATCGTGAAGCTTGGATGACTGAACGTGGGACCAGACCATCTGTCGCACATCAAAATGGGAGAAGAGCCCACTAATTTGGAGAAGGGATTTCCTGAAAAACATCTCTTTGTAGTGCGCGTCACGGATGGTCACTTTGAAGACATCATACAATTCCTAATGATAGGAACTGCCCTGGAAGCCTACATCCTCTAGTAGAAAAAGGAGTTAGTGGTATGTGCGATAGACTTTTCTATCATTACCAGGCATTTGTACAAAATGGGGTCTAATGAAGTATTACGACAATATGCACTGGAGTTTGAAAGGAATAATATCCTCATAGATGCTCATGGCAGCACCGTGGGACGGACTTACGTAGGAAGGGTGACCATGTAGAAGATTCTACATGTAGGGTTGTGGTGGCCAACCCTCCATTAGGTTTCCAAATCCTATTGCAGGGAGTGTGATGTGTGTCAAAGGACCGACAGACCATTGCGGAGAGATGAGCTATCTCTGAACCCACAGATGATGTTACAACTTTTTGAGAAATGGGTCATAGATTTTGTGGGACCCATTTAGCCCCAAGGAAAGAAGATGGAAGTGTGGTGCATTATCACAAGCGCGACCGCCGCGAAGTTTCTCTTTGAATATGTACTAATGCAATTTGGGTGTCAAAGATTTTGATGAGTGATCATGGTATGCACTTTTTGAATGAGACGATCAGTGCACTGATGGAGGAAGTTTAGCTATATCGCCAGAATAGCATGCCTTATCACCTACAGACTAATGGGACAGTGGAAGCATTCAATAAGGTGCTAAATAATGCACTGACCAAGCTTTTCAATGCTCAGTGAAGTGATTGGGACCTGTGCATACCCTTCGTACTATGGGCCTATCGAACGACATGCAAAAAGTTGACTAGAAAGACACCCTTTAGGTTCGTATATGGTGTTGAAGGAGTGATGCCCATGGAATACATTGTGCCTAGTTTGCACATCATGAAACTCATGGGTATGACAGATTGCGGAGCCCTAGAAGAGATGCTCACACAATTTTCAGAGCTTGAGGAAGAAATATTTCTGGTTGGAAAGGTGAATGGAAGTCGATTGAAACCATATACCGGTGATATGGCCAGGTGACTATATGAGGGTAGCATAGTCTTAGCACTCTAAGTAGATGAAAGGAGGTGCAGGACTATAAACTACAATGTCCGAGTTGGGGAACTGCACGATTGGAGGATTGTCGGGAACAAGGAAACGTCATAGGGTTCGTGACAGGTGAAGGGAGTTGTGCTACCTAGGGAAAAATTGCGCAACTCGACCAAAAAGTGACCATTAAAATCATTGTTCATGATTTGAATCTTGGGAACCAAGATCTCCACGCCCGTAGAGTGACTCGAGGGCAAGTCATGATCTTTGTGTTGGGGGCCTATTGGGAACTTGTTCCCCCAAGAGTAGTTTTGGGGCTAAAATCCCATGTTTTGGGATAATTTTGTAATAAAGTTGTAATGTCTCTTCATTTTGTGGTCACGAAGCGCAAAGGTGTCAAGAGTCATGAAGGGTTGTATTCCCTTCTATTGTAAAGTGTCAAGTTGGCTATAAAGATCTACCCATAGTCCGTGGACCATTGGATTGTATAAAATGGAACTAAGTAAGTGAGTTTTGAGTATCGAAGAGCGAAAGGTGAGTAGTGTCGAGTGAAGCATTAGAGTTTTGGTAGAGAAGTCTAAGTGTCATGGGTCTTAGCATAGGTAAAGGCTCTCTAGCTAAGTGCATAGAGGTCTAGCGTGAAATTCCGCAGCTGAGTGCATGGACCCCTGCAACTGTGTGTGCAGGGCGGATAGAGTCTGTATTAAAGTGGAATACATCAATAAGGAGAAGTATTATGTAATTACTGTGTATTTAGTTATTGTTAATGCTTCTGATTATATTGGATTTTGGGTCTAATGTACAATGTTAATTTAATGTGTCAATATATGTGATTGTATCGGTTAATTGAACACAAGTAAGTGTATCAATTTACGCGGCGCTAATTGTGATTGATTAATAAGATAAGTAAAACACTTGAGATAACTTGGGAACATATACAATACATTGTCATAGCTGCACAAAAATACCTGGACAATAGGTTAGGGTTGCGCAAAGGTCAATTGTACACCTTTGTGGAGGTAATGAGGGGCGAAATAAAGGGTAGACTAACAGAGCCCTAAGGCTTAGGGACCTATGTGAAATTATGGGAAGATGGTATAAACCGACATCATGACCATCACATGGTGTGAAAACTTGGTTCCAGCCTTCGCCCATACTGCTTTGGGGGAGACTTCGTTCCATGCTCCACGGGTTGATGTCGAAAGGGCTAGTAGTGTAGGGATTTGTTTGGCTAACTAATGCTAAACTTGGGTTAGGGCGCATAAAGCTAACACCACATGATAGCATAATAACATAACACCCATACCACATAATGGAGCTTTATAACACAACTCGTTATGGTATTTACATCCATACACAGGTGTACATATAGCAACATCATCAAAATTATATATACCAAACACATATGCCGAATCATATACCGAAACATATATCAAACATATACCAACAACATATATAGAATATATCAAAAACATCATATAACATATATCAACCATCATAAAGCATATATTGATCACCATAAATAATATACTAAACTAACATAAGGAAAATACTAAACCATCATGAGGCATATACCAATCCATCATAAGCAAATACTAAACCGCCATAAAGCACTACCAAACCAACATATCAAGGTTTCTTTGCCTCAATCAGAAAGAAAGGAAGGATACATGGCTCACATCTAATCTAGTATCTCCCATGTAGCTTCATCAGGCCCATAGTGATTCCATTGCACTTTAACTTTCTCTATTGCTCAGTTCCGGAGCACGAGAACCTTTTTTGCAATACACACTTAGGCTCTGGCTAGAATTCTCCTTCTCGTTCCACCAGTAATACAAACCTATCAATCACATGATCAACATATTTAACATGCTTATTAAGCAATCAGACATGGAAAACATCATAAAATTTCACTTTGAGAGGTAGTGTAAGTCGATAAAATACTGGCCAAATCCTCTCTATGATAATGAATGGTCCACAAAATCGTGGTGCCTTCTTGGCACATGATCCAGTCTACAAGGAGCTCTTATTCAGTTTGATGCACAAGTACAACCTTCCCCAACCTCGAACTCCTTGAACAACCTATTCCTATCATCATAGCTCTCACGCCTATCCTATATTTCCTTAAGATTCTTCATGATGACATGCATCTCTTGTTTCATGTCTACTAACAAATCTGGTCCAATCAATATCCTACTAGCCGGATCACTCCAACTAATGGGAGTGTTACAACTACGCCCATACAATGCCTCAAAATGACTCATCCTCAATGACTCCTGATAACCATTGTTGTATGAAAACTTGACCAAAGAGAGATACTATTCCCACTTCCTCTACTGATGCATCACATACATCCTTAACATGTCCTCTAAAATCTTGTTGTCCCTCTCTGTCTGTCCATCCATCTATAGGTGATAAGCTATGATTAAGGCCAACTATGTGCCTAAACCTGCAAATAACACCTTCCAAAACTTGGAAGCGAACTTTGAATCCCTATCTAACACAATATTTTTTGAGTCACTGTGTAGTCTAACCAAATCTCTGATAAATACCCTTTCCACATCACTAGCTGAGAATGTAGAATTCACTGGAATGAAGTGTGCAACCTTTATTAACCTATCAACAATGATCATGATCGAGTCAAGCTTCTTCACTTTCTTTGGCAACCCTCTGATGAAATCCATGGAAATGACCTCCCATTTCTACTCTAGGATAGTGATCGGTTGTAGCAGTCCACCTGGATATTTTCACTTTGCCTTCACTCGCTTGTAATTGAAACATCTAGCCACAAACTCTGCTACATCCCTCTTCAAATTTAGTCAATAGTAATATCTCTTCACCATCATGAGTTCCTTCTGATAACCTAGGTGACTTGAATATGATTTCACATGAAGCTACCTCAAGATCACCTTCTTGAGATAACTTCTATCTGACACATATATCATGTCTCGAAACGTAACCAATCCATGTGCCGTAAGACAATAATCCAAGTCTTGTGCACCTCCACATGTACCTGTAGTTGTACTACCACCTGTATCTTTACCACTACATGTACTTGTACCTGCACCTGCACCTGTACCTATACTATCACCCTGCTGCAACCTCTGCACAATCTCCATATATCTAATATCCTGTTGTGCTACCTACAAGATCCTATCCTGCAAATATGTCCCATAAGAACTTATAGCTTACAAGTGATGCATTTGACTCTATCTCTTGAGAGCATCTGCCACCCTGTTCTCTTTACCTTTGATGTACCTGATCTCGAAGTCAAACTTGTTGATCGTAGCCAATCATCTAGCCTATGTGGAATCTAGATTCGGATGGTAAAAAAATACCTCAAACCAATGCGATCACCCATAAGTACAAACCACCTGCCAAGAATATAGTGCCTCCACATCTTCAATGAATTTATAATCATTGTCAACTTAAGGTCATCCGTCATGTAGTTCTACTCGTGCACATTTAGTTTTCAGGACTCATAACGTACCACCTATCCACCTTTCATAAGGACTCCACCAATCCATGCCTTGCAATCATATGTACATACTACAAACTCTTTTTCCGGATCTATAATCTATAACACTAGTGCATGTGTTAGCAACTACTTAAGCTTCTCAAAGCTAGCCTCACACTCTTCAGTCCATTAGAGCTTATTACCTTTCCTCTACAATGATGTGATAGGATAAGCAATTTGTAAGAAGTTCCTGATGAACCTTCTATAGTAGCCTGCCAAACCCATGAAAGATCTCACCTCATCCACACTCTTAGGAGCTACCCACTCCATGATAGCCCTTATCTTCTATGGATCTATTGCAATGCCCTCCTTGGAGAAAACATGTCCCAAGTAGTGTACCTCAGTTTGAAAGAAACTACACTTGCTAAGATCAGGATACAATTGATGCTCTCTCAACAACCTCAACATTGTTTCTAAGTGCTTAACATTCTCTTCCTCATTTTTAGAATATACCAGTCTATCATTAGTGAACACAATAACAAAATTATCCAAATATGGATAGAACACACTATTCATCATGCACATGAATGTAGTTAGAGCATTCATTAAGAAAAATGGAACAACAACAAACTCATAATGCCCATACCTAGTCCTGAACATTGTCTTGTATATGTCCTCCTCTTTGATGTGTACCTAATGGTATCCAGATCTCAAGTCAATCTTTGATAACACTCATGCTCCCTTCAACTAATCGAACAACTCATCAATCCTCGACAAAGGGTATCTATTATTGATAGTCACTTTGTTCAACTATCTGTAATCAATGCATAATCTAAGCGTACCATCTTTCTTCCTCACAAACAAGATTGGTGCACCCCAAGGTGATACACTTGGCCTAATGTTTCCCTTGTTCAACATCTCCTTCACTTGTAACTTTAACTCAACCAACTCAGGTGTTGTCATCCTGTAATGTGCTTTCAATTCTAGAGATTCTCCTGACACTAACTCAATAGAAAATTCTACCCCCCTATGAGGTGGAAACTCTGTAATTTCCTTAGGAAATGCATCCCTAAACTGCTATAAAACTGGGTATTTGTTCAACACATTTTCATCCTCAACCTGCTTATTGTTATCACTAGAAATATGTACTGAAAATAGCTCACACCCTTTCGTGCAGTAATGCTTTCCTTACATAGTTGTCACCATCCTAAGTGATGTGGATTTCTTATGACATTGCAAGACTCTTGGTTCTCCATTTTCATCAACACACTCAATAGCTTTGTCATGGTAGTCAACCTTGGTTCTATGTAGATACAACCAATCCATGCCAATTACATATTGTATGAACCCAACAATAAAACATTCAAATGTGATGTGGTAGACATACGATTTAAGTCAAATGCATAAGCTCTCACCCAATGATGAAATCGCTTCTTCGTACCTGTAGCCAACTGAACTAACCAAGACTCTGCATGCAAATCCTTATTCAACCCACCCTTATCCACCAGGTTAGGACTAACATAGCTATAATTAGATATAGGGTCAAACAAAATAGAAATAACTTGATTACATAGCTTACCATCCATCTCAATGATAGATGCCTGATGTTTTGCCTGCCTACTTTCCATGGCCACATAGATATGGGAAATACTTTGGTGTACGTATCCAACAGTTTGCCCCTCGTGTGCGCTGTATATCTGAGGTCTATCACTCTAATGTTGCATACAATCTCTCCTAAGGTAGTCTTTTCCACAAGTCCAACAATGCACAGGCTCCTTACTCTACTCTTAAGGCCAATGTCCTTGTCCTCTATCTAATGCATTGAACTCGTTAGGCAGTGCAACATTCTCCTTGTTATCTATACTATGTAGCCTTCCTCACTTTTTATCCCATTTTCCTTTGTTCTTCACATCACCTCTTGAGTCTGAATCAATCTCATTTTTGCACTTCAATTGTTCATAGCAAAGTCTTAGCTTTCAAATGGCCTCCTCAAATGATTTATTCTCATCAAACTTGGTCATGTCTTTGAATGCAGCCGATAATCCACTAATGAACCTCTGAATCTTCGCCCTTTCCTTAGTAAGATAAGGCACATACCTTAACAACTCCAAGAATCTACTAGTGTACTCATCATCTATCATGGAACCCATCTTTAGTTCATAAAATTCTTTTTCCCTTTCATCAAAGTATCTTTATGACAAGTACTTCTTCTTAAATATTCGCTCAAACTCATTCTAAGGCCAATATTCCTCATGAATACACCTGACATTCTTCACATATTCCTACTAAATGTCCACTTTACCTTTGAGAGTGAAGGTAGCTACTCTATCTTTCATGTTCTATGAGTATTCATGTGACCTAGAGAAATTCCTCATGCCAAGCAGCCATGCCTCTGCATGCTATGGTTTCTTCATTTCCCCATCAAAAGTAGTTGGCTTCCCTTTCTTAAATTCATCCGGAAAATACCCTTATCACTTCTTTTGTAAGGATGATATTGATGATGACCATAGTGCCTATCTAAATTAGAATTAGAATCATACCTGTGTCCATCCCTTCTCCTCTCCGAGGTGTCCAACAATCTACCATCTCAGATGGTGTTAGATCTATCCGACTTGTGTCTATTATGAGACGAGTTACCATATGTTGGTTTGGGGTAGCATCAGATGTTATATAGCCATGAAAATTGGTGGAGAGGATGAATTGCATGAGATCTCTGAGACCCAGAACTAGTTTGGACAGATTGTACCCGGTTTGGGAGATAAAAATAATTAATATTTTTAATGGAGTTCCTAAGTCTAAACATAGGATAAATAAAATATTAATGGGTATTAATATAAAAGTGGGTTAGAGGGTTCCAAAAGTCATGGATCAAGCCAAATATAATCATAGTCATTGATTAGAGATTTAATCTCAGGCATTGAAGGACCAATGAGAAAAGTATAAGAAGAGGCTTGAAGGTCAGTTGGAGAATATAGTAGAGTGATGAGTCATTCATTTTGCTAGAGTGGGGTTGCTAAAAAAAAGTGAAATAGTTGTTAAATAATGAATCCATACATATATATAACCTATATATACGTTAAATAGAGCTCTTGGATAAATCATTAAAATCTAGTGAATATCTATTGACGCATCCCCTGATGATGGACTCACTTGGTAGTCTGAAACGTTGGGTTCAAAAAACTCTATAACAGGTTATTAAAACAACCCTCACCTGTATGGATTCACTATTTAACAACATCAAGTCCTACCATGGAAGGGACATGATGGACAGCGCATCAAAGTTCCAGAAATTAAGATTATCCAGAGAAAAACTCATGTCCAATCTAAATTTGGCTGACCAAATTTCATATATATTTTCTTTAAAAACCTATATATACCCTAAATAGAGCTCTTGGATAAACCACTAAAATCTAGTGAATATCTATTGACGCATCCCCTGATGATGGACTCACTTGGTAGTCTGAAACGTTGGTTTCACAAAACTCTATAACAGGTTATTCCTCATATATAAAGTGAAATAGTTATCAGAAGTGAGTGGAAATGAGTGATAGATATGGAGGCAAAGAGAGTACTGAGAGACTCACATAGAATCAGGGAGAGTGAGAGCAGCATCTAGTTCAGGCCACGCAAGCACCCAATAGAGACACCGTAGAGGCTAGAGGGACTGCGTCATCCATGCAGAGGATGTTGTAGTGATGCAAATGGTACCAGAGGCTACATAGTGCCTCAGAGGGCTGATGTAGAAGGTACTAGGGCTAACGTAGGTCAGCAAGAGGCTGATATAGATGTTAGAAGTGCCAACACTAAGCTTCAGAGTCACCAGAGAGGGTTTCATGGGATAGGTTTTCTGAATACCTATTTCTGAATATAGAGGTATTGTTGCCATGTATTTTTCTCTGTCACATAGGCTGGTTAGGCACCTAGTTGTACTCAAGGAAATATTGCATAATAATAAACCATTAGAATAGTTGCACCGATTTTCCCTCATTGCGGATTTTCGGGGACATTTGTCCAAAAATAATGGTTTCACTTGTGTGCTTATTTTTCTTTTAGTTGATGATCTATAGTTGTTGTGATTGTATTGTTTTTATTTCAGTATTTAAATTTTTTAAATAACTTGTTCAAAATTTACAAGTAGAACTAAACTAGCAGAATACAAATTAATTTTCTAACGGATAGAATTAGAAAATTCAACACCACATGCCCCATTAGTTTTTTCCTCCTATTCATGACTGATTTTAAGCAGTCCTTGTCGCTACAAATATGACAAGCTCTGAAGTATGATTGTATTTACCTCTGCTAAATTTTACTAAGAGTGCATGATTCTATCATTATCTACCATATTTCTATCTATTTGATATTTCTTCCTGTAATTCATAGTATGTCACATAAACCAATCACAATAAATCATGTACCCTATACTAACTTGGGGAGGATACCTTGTCTGCAATATTACCAAATCACAGTGATACATGTATAACATAATGATAACGACATATACACATATGCAAGTAATTGTATCAAATCATAAACATTAATCTAGCTAGGGTCCAGTCATCAATGCAAGGCCATATCAAGAATCCAAGTTATGACCTCATGCATGACACCAACCATTACTCCATTGTACACATTTCTACATGCAACCAAAAATGTGCATAAGCAATGCCAAACCCACTATAAATACACATAATTGCATGTAGTCAAACATAATCGATCAAATTTTGTAATCAACCTGCAAGACTGATACATGTAATAAAAATATTCAAAAATGTATCCTAACATTCAAGTATGTAAGTAGGTACCATGAAATCGACATGTAAGTGCCATGTAATCCATACATAGTCAGACACATACTCCCTTCAAATACATTTCATGAAATAAATAGCAAATTCTCCATGATAACCATACTACAACCCTAATCCAACATCAATCCATTGCAACAAGTATATAAGTGTAAGAGACACACATGAAATTGACAGGAATGCATGACCAACACATGGCCCATCCACTCTGAAGGGTCAAACATGCTCTGATACCACTCTATAACACCCTCCTCTCACATCTACCCAAGCAACTAGCCATTTGGGTTAAACATGACATGCGAGGCTACAATGATATGATTCAACCTCCTAAGTCATATTAAGGAAGTGGAACCAATGGGAACACACCATACAAACATTCAACATCATCAATAGAACCTTTAGAGGAAATCTCTGCCACTCAAATAGCCTGTCCATGGACCCCATTGTTGTTTTAGGTCTCTTGGGCCATAGTCACTCTCATGCTATGGGAAAGGGAGCAACCAACAACCTAAATTCACTTTCACTATCCTACTTGTCAATGACTATGGGCAAAAATTGTCAGTGTTAGGCCAATGAATGGGATTTGAGCAACTTTTTTGCCTGGAGCCCAGGTCACTACCCAAAATTGAACCATTGTTTAGATTGGTAAATTAACATGAAAATTAAAGTACTTAAGAAAATGCTTATTCAAGACCTTCACTAGATCCCTTCTATCCATGACAAGAATTCCATCAAACATATCATCGACATGTAATCTACACTTGAAAACAACAAAATTAAGTGTGCGGATCCCATACTTATCTAAGAATTGCTATGAACTATTGTTCCCTCATTCCATTTGTTGCATTATCATCTATTAGGTCATAGGCACATTATTCAGTCACATACAAGTAAAAACATGCTGAGAGCCATACATAGTTGTCGTCATAAAATGTGCATATAATAAGCCTAATAGGAACAAAAATACAATAAACATATCAGCCATCAAATCCATAAATACATGAGTACCTTTACACATGAAATTTAAGGTAATATATTTCTCATTAATGAATGCAATGAACCAACTATAGATGGGACTACCACATTCCACTTGGCCATAGAATGGATGAGTGAAATCTCTCTTCATCCATTCACCCTCCTATCATATAACAAGCATGAATGTGGGATCTCATAGAAGACATCAATCAAAACTCATCCAGGGATCTTAGATGTCATCCACCTCAACCCATCAAACAATGATTCCACTTCACAGTCAGCATCACCAAAACCATCACCAAATCGTCACCATCCTAACCATCATGGGCTTTAGAGCATTTGTTCCAACCAAGTCTCGAGGACTAGTAACTCAAGCCACAACTGTCGTCGGGCTCCAGAGCATTTCTCGAACCAAGACACTAGGACTAGTAACTCAACCCACCAAGGGCTCAAGTGAGTTTGTCTAACCAAGTGAAGTAGGTGGATATTGGTGGCCACCCACCTATTCCACTTGCACCCCCAACATTGTTTCTTTCATTTCTTCAGTTTCCTTAATTGTAGCACAATTTACTATTTTTGGCAGTTTTTCGGGTCCTAAAATCTCGGAGTTGTTTTAAGGCCCTAAATGATGTTTTTTTGGAAAATCGCCATGGTGAATAAGAGTTTTCAACTCAATACTCAATATTAATAGTTGTAGTCCTTGGATAGATCTTTCTAATGAGGTATCATGTGCGTAAAATGAAGATTGTATGTCAAAGTTATTACCCTAGGAAATTGATGTACCAATTTACCCCAACGAGGTCCACAGTTTGGTGTTTCATCTTCTAGGGTTAGGTTTTTGGATGTTTTCAGGTTTTCCATTGTTTCTCAATAATAAATATGCCTTCAAGCCCCATTATAACACATAGGGGCATGTAACCGCCACATCTCTTCTAAGAGATAAGCTACCATAGCGTGCGCTAGTTTATTTCCGTTTTGTATGTAAGCATATTTCAGTTCTTTAATGTTAATGAAATGAAGTTTATTTCTATTGCATATCTATGTTTATGGTTATATCTGTAATTTTTTGTGTTCCTATTTAAATTTGGATCAGTGGTATCAGAGTGGTATACTCTTTCTGGATCCTTATTTGCATGTCCCCAACGAGGTCAACATATAAGGAGTTAAGGCATGATCTAGTTGAACCTTTGTAAGATTAGCCTCACAAACTTCGACAACTACCCATTGGAGAGGAAAATAAAGATGAGGGAGCAGGATATCCTATCAAAATATTGTTCGAGGAGGTCCTCGAGAAATAAAGGAATGCAATGATGGATAACTTTTCCTAGATCCTTCAACGATTGCCCACCTGCAACACATCCACATCCAAGAACCACTCTAGAGGTGCCACTCCTTTAAACATACAAGTAAACTTTGGAATTCCCGCATTTGAGGGCAAAATAGATGCAGATGTCATAGATAAATGGTTAAATCTACTAAAAGGATATTTTTTTGTTCATGATTTTTTGAGCTTGGAAAAGATTACTTTTTATCTTCTCAAAGTTGCCCCCCATTTCAAGGAAGGGTGGGAAACCTACTGTGAGAAAAAGGATCAAAGTATGCCCTCACTATTTTTAGCCACACCCACTTGGAATTCATTCTCAGATGCCATCAAGGAGCAGTACCACCCTACCTCGAGTTATGAGGATAAATACATAAAGTGGACCACGTTGCAGTAGGGAAGGGACCAACACGTGCCAGATTTTACCGATGTTTTTCATACCCTTCGTACAGAGTTTGGTATCAAGGATTATGAGAAACATTTCGTAGTCAAGTACCACAACTGCCTACACAGGTAAATTAAGGATGAGATGGAGTTCTTAGACATTTCGTGTGTTGGCACGACATACTAATACACTATCAAGATTGAGCAGAAGCTTAAACAAAAAAAAGAGAGACTTTAGATCTATGAATCCAAAGCAAGGGAAAGATGCTCCAAAACCATAGAAAAAAGGAGAAAGCTAGGACGGTGTGGCCCAGGACAAACCATTAAAGTTGCAATCAAAGGACAACACCCCGAAGCCAAATAACGACACAGGAAAGTGGTGTGAGTACCATAAGAGCTCCACTCACAACACAAGTGACTGTCAGTCCAAGTAGTCACTAGTGGCAAGTTGAAGGCTTCTAAATCAGATGAATGTTCCAACTCTAAGTCAGAACTTGACAAGGGGAATGGAAAAGGGAAGAAAATTATCAATGCAGAGCCCAACACCACCATTTCCACCACTAAGATCCAGAAGGATGAATCTAAAGATGAAGAGGAGGAGGAGCACCTCTTCCAATCCTAGATGTGGGTAAAGGGTTCCCCCCTATAGTTCATTGTCGACAATGGCGACCAAAAGAACCCTTTTAGCAGAGGTTGTGAAGCGGTCGAGCTTACCAACCATAACACACCTACAACCATACACCATTGCATGGCTTCACCAACGACATGATCTTGCCTTCCATACCTCATCAAGCCCTCCTCTTGATGTTATTGATGTATTATTAGGCCAACCATACTTGTGGAGGTGACATGCTATGTATGATTCAAGGCAGCGAACTATTATTGTTACCTTGAGAAATAAGTTGTACAAGATGTGAGAGGTAGCACCGCCAACCACCATCTCTTTGGTTACTACAAAACAATGTAGTAAGTGTTGGCATTATGATGCATGTCTTGTACTTGATGGCAACCCATTAGTAACAAAACAATTCACTGGTATATGGTAACTAGATGAATCTATAGGAGAGATATTAGATGTGATAGAATGCATGGCATTTGTGTTTACAGATGTGATAAAATGTGGGGCAGTTCAAAGGAATCAATTCAGAATTAATGTACAATGGAAAATCACGTTATAGCAGGTCTATTTAGAAGTAATGTACAATAGAAAATCACATTATAACAGGTCTATTCAGAGGTAACACAGTAATGATATAGAAGATCTTGATGATGAAACAAAGGACTATAGATCAAAATCAAGCAATTGAGGAAAAATAATGTATTCAAGTATGTTAAGTTGTATACACTGGTTCACTGTACAAAAAGAGTGTATACAAGCAGGTTCAGTATAAAAAATAAGCATATATGTATGAACGCAATTCCACAAGAGGAAAAGCACTTATAGGTTGAAAAGTGAAGGAAATTTAAGATTAAAGAATACCAAGGGTCAATGCCATGGTATTAGCCCATAATATTGACTGGATTAATAGTATTGACTGTCTAAGAATACCACAGGTTCTAATTGTTGTTTTGGTCCAAGGTATTGAGAAAGGCTAAAACTATATAAGGAGGAGAAGATCAAAGGGCTAAGTGCACAAAGTAATGAATATCTTATGAAGTGTTAGATCAAAAGCAGATATCCATGCTATCGTTTTTGAAGATTTTATTGATCTAGACTTAGTATGCAGTTGAGTGTTTGATTATGGATGAGATCTAATGATGGATCGGGATCATAATGACTTATCATTATGTGATATGATAATGGATAGGCTAGATCCAAATGTTAAACACATATTTTATCCTATAAATGTTATGATCTAGGGATGATTGAAGTCTGGAATAGATGTGGAGTTTTAAGTTAGTATTTGTAGATCTATACACTAGTTTGCCTTGGTGAAGGTGCGTACACATGCTGGATCAACTCTTCTATGTAATGTATGCAAAATTAAAGGTTGTTATTCAGAAATGATTGATCTATCTAATAATGCTACTACTTTACTCTTTTTTGTCAATGATGCCTTCTTAGTTCTGAAAGTACAACTGAAAACATATGGAGATTGAGTCTCATCGATTGATTGATTAAGTGAGAAGGGTGATGTTTGTTGATGTCTATCTAAATATCTGTAATATGATAGTAGATCTTCAGAATGTTACTGGTTGGTATAATTTCGATTAAGATGCTTTTATAATTCAATAATTTTGGAGGTATACACAGGTTGGGCTAAAGGAAGTAGTGTATACATGTCGGTTGGCCTCATTGAAGTAGTGTATGCATTCTAAGGTTTCAGTTGGTTGTGGTTGTTGATGCAGTGTTTTAGGTTCAGATATGTGTTCTAGTTACAGTGATCTGACTATTCATATTGATTGGTTGAATTTTAATTAAGTATCAGTTGATTGGGTTTTAAGTGAATGGTTGATTCAATTGTGTTATAGGTTCAGTGTTTGCTTGATTAAGTGTGTTAGAGGTTTCAGTGGTTGATTTATTCATTTATGTTTGATTCACAGATTGATGACCAGGTTTTAGTTATATCAAGGATTGATGATTGGGTTTCATTGATCGATTGACGCAGATGTATTTGTTGATTATATTGTAGTGATGATTGATTTTGAGATTCATTGTTACTGATAGGTCTAGTGTGGAGATTTGATGAAATGTGGCCTTCATAGTCTGTTTATGTGTACCAGGGGTATCTAGTCCGAAAATTTATGAAACGTGGTACCTAGAGGATACTGAGGGTTGGAGGCTTCAGTGAGGAAGTCAAAACTTCCTGCCAGTAGTGGCTAGTGATTAGATCATGGGGTTGGAGCTCCCTTCAAATACCATCTGGTGAATGAGTGAAGATGGTAGGTTGGCCCCTATGTACTGGTAAATGTATCAGCTAGTACAAGAGCCAGGGGCTTGTAGCTCCCTTCTAGTAGAAGGTGGAGAATGAGAGAAGGTTGTAGCCTTCTGCAGGTAGGTGCCTGCGTACTGGTATGAGCATGTACCAACATAATATTGTAAACAACTTATTCTTTATATTAAAAGAAGACAGAGACAACAACAACAAGTGGTTTTTCTCCCGCATTGGGTTTCCACCATAAATATTGGTGTTCATTTGTGTTGCTTATCTGTGATGGTTTATTTTGTTATTACTGAGCATGGTTATTGTTTAATGTTTAATAAAGTATTAATGCACTGATTAGAGATCAACATATGATGAATTCAATGAATCATATGTTCGTTGGATAGATATTGGTTTCCTTAAGAACATTCACGTGCACATGTGAGTTCCCTTCACTAAAGTAGCGTATATAAATCCTATTATGAAATGGAAAAAATTATTTATATACTAATATTGATTCACCCACGCCCTCTCATTATTATTCCCAGCAATTGGTATCAGAGGAGGTCCTTTGGCAGAAGCTTGATCACTTGAATGAGATCCGTAATAAAAATGGGAAAGAAGCAAAAGAAGAAAGAACCTCAAAATAAGAAGACATCTCAAAGGAACTGTGACAGTGGGAGAGACGATTGGCTATTATATGGAAGAAATCTTCAGTTTTAGAATCACCTCAGAATGTAGATGAACAAGTAAAAGAATAATTAGGTATGAATTTGTTGTCCTTTAGTGATGCATTTCTCTATTCACATGAAGAAAATGAATGTGACATCAAAACAAATAAATTTTCTCTTATGGATGAAAGAGAAATAAATCAAATATAGGTAGAATTTAAAAGGCTCACACACACAATTAGAGAAAAAAATATCTAATTGATAAAAGGGAATGTGCCTACAAAGAAGAAGTTACCAGGTTAAAAGCTCAGTTGGAGGAAGGAAACAAAGTAAGGAAGAAGTAAAAGGAAAAGGAAGATCATTGTCAAAGGCTGCAGGATGAAGTGACATCATTGAGAAATTAAGTAAATGAAAAGGATACAACTATAAAGAAACTTATAGAAAGATCCAGTTACTATAAAAGTCTTGAAGCTGAGATGGTCTCTCTAAAAGAAGATCTTGAAAATGAAAATAAGCAGAATGAAGAACTACCTCAAGCAAATGAAGAACAAGAAAATGATATTCTCAAATTAAAACAACAAGTGGAAGAAGGAAGAAAAGCTAAAGAAATGATGAAGAAGCAATATCTGGAAAAGGAAGAGAAATATCAGGTTGAGGTAAATATCCTAAAAGGTAAATTAGAAGAAAAGGATAAACTTTTACAATTTTAAGATAGTACTAAGATTTTGGATGATAATATTAGTAGTCAATGGTCTCCTCCCATCAAATCTGGTCTTGGTTTTTGTGAAACTGTTAAAGGTGAATCTAGCTCACTAACTGAAGCAAGGAACTCTAATACAAACTATGAAATGCTTGGCAATGAGATAAGCGGTCAATTCCATAAAAAACGAAGGAAAGAGAGTCTTCAAAGAAAATCATCTACTCCTAACTATGGAAGTGTTAATCGATTCTGTCCTCTGATGAGTAATGTTGAATGTTTTATATGTCATAATTTTGGACATGTTGCAGCAAGATGTAGAAGTAGAATGCTTCAAAATAATAACCGTCATAGAGAAAGATCATCATCTTCCAAGTACTTTAAGGGATATTATTTTTCTCGCAATATGTTTAGTTACAAAGCCATTGATTTCTTTAGAAGGAATATGAAACATATAAATTGTTATTATTGTAACAAGTTTGAGCATATAGCAAAAGAATGCAGAAGAAAATTTTGGCCAACATACCAAAAGGAGCAAACATCATCACAATCCAAGATATGGAAGAAGAAGGAATTACAGTCACAAAACTGTGGCATAGCTTAGTATACAGACAAAAAAAACTCAGGAGGAACTAAAAGTATGAAATTCCAGTGTTCTAGTTCTCATACGCAGTTATCATAAAGACAAGTCGCTTATATATGCAAGTTAGAAGCTCCACAGTCACATATATGTTGGTTTGATGTAGAAGCAATAAGAAAAACTCACAAAAATGGATCTGATATGGTTCAGTCAATTATCAATTATCCCTTTTGTTCTGATTGATGATGATTATAGTTTGTTGATGATATGTAGAAGTGATTTTGACCCTCATAACTTGTTGATGATGATGCCTTCATGATTCTTAGTGAGATATGCAATGATTAGATCTAACGGCAAATAGTTGGCACATGTTGAGGGGAGAATATGCTATTCTTCTAATAATTCATTGCTGGCATTATGCTTAGAAGTATTTAGCACACAACGATTCTTATTATTAGTGAGGATGCTTATGTTGTTGAATTAGTTAAATAATATGTTGCAGTCATGGGTTGCCTATAATGAAATCTCAGATGATACTTATATTTCTTAAGCCACATAGTTGTTATTTAGATAAGAGTTATGGACAATTGTGGATGACTCTTTTGATGATGCAGACATATGGTATGTTGCTTACAAGGTGATCTTCCAAAGGACAAGGAGAAGCACAAAGTTTGAGTACATAAATTCATTATTTGATAAGTGTCATTTTGTTTATATTGCTATCGTCATGACTTAACAATGCATAAACTTCATATGGTGTAGTTATGGATAAGGATTCCTATTGTTCTTAGCTCTCACATGGTTGACAATTGCTATTGTTGATGGTATCAAAAAATCTTGACAAATGAATATGAGCTCATGGTTTTCTTGATACATATTGCTATCTCTAAGATGGATACATATTATGTTGATACATGAATCATTACTTAAATTACATATTGGTAAATATTGTTGGCTGGCTAAGGATATGGTGTTATTATAGGTTTCATGAAAACATATATATTTGAAGACATGGCTATCTGGAGACATTGCTTAATTAGTCACATAATGATGATTACTTATTACTTTATGATGATAGGTTTGATTCTCATGCGTGTTTATTATCGTGGTTCATGCTTATGAGATGTGGATGTTTGAAAAATCCCTAGTAAAGACACATGGTTGATATATTGAGGGTAGTTATGGAAATATCATGTAGTTCTTGTTACGAAAATGATGATATTATGGTCATAGATGATGACTATGGTGGTTTCACATATATATATGATATGATGTGAATGGCTTTGTATTATCGCGAGGAAATATGACATATGCTTAGTTAATTCATGGAAGGTTATGGAGCAAGGTGATCTTGATAAGATCAAGAAGATGAGTTGGTACCTATATATGACATATTTTGTCATAGGTTGATGATATTAAAGGGACATTGGCTTATCTTGCAAACTGATGATGGACATATACAGGTTGTTGTTCTAGATGTTGCTCACAGATGCTTATGGTACAAATCATCTATGATGTGTGATAGTTGTCGATAACTATCATGGTCTTGTTTTGATCTTTGGTACTCGTTATAAATTTAATGTATATCATTTTATGTAAAGGTCATGTAAAGACCCACGACATAATAATTGTCATATTCAGTCATGTATGTACTTTTAAGATCATGTCAAATATGTAAACCCACTTGGTTGGGTGGATGAATCAAATTTGGTGTATCTCCACTTGGCTGGGTGATTGATGTATGTATGATTCATTGGTGATAGGAAGGTCATACTAACATAGTTGAGTTATAGAGTCATGTTATTATTTCAAAATATTTCTACACACTCTGCATATGCTCAAGGGGATCATGGGCGGTATAGTGCATCCAACCATGTACTAAGGGGGAGTTTGATTAGATAATTCATCATGTGCCTCAGGGGAGCATGATCAATGTTCATATTCAACAGCTCAGATATGAAAGTCTTCATTTAACACTGGCCAATTAGCACTTTGTCCTTGATTTCAAAGGGGGGGAATAGCTTGGTGTTTAGAGAGATGTGTTTGGAGAGTAGCTTGATGTTTAGAACAACTTGGTTCTTGTCTTGATGTTATTTACTAGTTGTGGTGACCAAACACCAAAGTAGTTGCCATAAATTCCATAGGGGGAGATTGTTAGCATTATGATGCATGTGTTGTACTTGATGGAAACCCGCTAGTAGAAGAACAACTTACTTGTATATGGTTACTAGATGAATCTACAGGAGAGATACCGGATGTGATAGAATGCATGGCAATTGTGTTTACAGATGTGACAAAAAGCAGGGCAGTTCAAAGGAATCAATACATAAGTAATGTACAATGGAAAATAACATTAGAACATGTCTATTAAGAAGTAATGTACAATGGAAAATCACTTTATAATAAGTTTATTCATAGGTAACAAAGTAATCATACAAAAGAATAGGCTGATGGAACAAAGGACTACAGATCTAAATCAAGCAATTGAGGAAAAATAATGGTTTCAAGTATGTTAAGTTGTATACACGGGTTCAATGTACAAAAAGAGTGTATAAAAGTGGGTTCACTATAAAAAATGAGTGTATATGTATGCACACACTTTCACAAGTGGAAAAGCATGCATGGGTTGTAAAGTAAAGAAAGTTTAAGATTAAAGAATACCAAGGGTCAATACCATGGTATTAGCCCACAATATTGAGTAGATAATATATATTTGATCCTATCTAAGAATACCACAGGTTCTAAGATATTTGATCCTATTGGTAATTTGAGAGTAGATATTCATAATTTTACTGGTTGGTACAATTTTGACTCAAAGGTTTTTATGATTTAGTAATTTTGGAGGTATATGTAGGTTGGCTTCATTGAAGTAGCCTATGCATTCTGAGGTTGCATTTGGTTCTTGTTATTGATGCAGCGTTCTGGGTTCATATCTGTGTTTTGGTTACAGTGATTTGACTGTTGACATTTATTGGCTCAATTTTGATTGAGTATCGATTGATTGGGTTTTAAGTGAGTAGTTGATTCAATTGTGTCATAGGTTCAGTGCTTTTTTGATTCAGTGTGTTAGAGGTTTTATTGATTAATTGATTAATTTTTTGTTGATTCAAAGATTGATGATCGAGTTTCAATTATATTAGAGATTGAAGATTGGGTTTCAGTGATTGGTTGATGCAGATGTACTTGTTGATTATATTGTAGTGATGACTGATTGTGAGCTTCATTGTTACTGATGGGTCCAGTGTGAAAATATGATGAAATGCAGCCTTCATAGTGTGTTGATGTGTACTAAGAGTATCTAGTCTAAGAATTTATGAAACATCATCCCTGGAGGATACTAAGGGTTGGAGCCTTCAGTGGGGAAGTTGATGCTTCCTGCTAGTAGTGGATGGTGATTAGATCAGGGGGTTAGAGCTCCCTTATAATAGCAGTTGGAGAATGAATGAAGGTGTTAGGTCAAAACCTATGTACTGGGAAAAACATCAGCCAATACAAGAGCCAGGGGGTTGTAGCTCCCTTACAGTAGAAGCTAGAGAACGAGAGAAGGTCATAGCCTTCTGCAGGTGGATGCCTGTGTACTGGTATGATTTTGCACTAGTACAATATTGTAAACAAATTATTCTTTATATTAAAAGAAGACAGAGACAACAACATCAAGTGGTTTTTCTCTTGCATTAAGTTTCCACCTTAAATCTTTGTGTTCATGTGTGTTTCTTATGCGTGATGGTTTATTATGTTATAGCTGTGCATGGTTACTGTTTAATGTTTAATAAAGTACTGAAGTACTGATTAAATATCAACATACGATTAATTAATTGAATCATAAGTTCACTAGATATACATTGGTTTCCTTAAGAATAGTCACATGAACACGCGAGTTCCCTTCACTGAAGTAGCATATATAAATATGATTATGAAATGGAAAAATTTATTGATTTGTAAATATTGATTCACCTCACCACTCTCAATATGATTCCCAACAGTAATCTCATTTACAAAACCAATAATTTTTTTTTCCTAATGATAAGCCCTTAGGGAGAGAAGACGATGGTGGCCATGACCCCCAGACAGAGCCACTCTACACAACAACAAGAGATGGACAAGCTCATGGAGGAGTACGAGGAATATTCACCTCCCCCATAGGTATGCCTTTTCACTGTTAAGTCAATCACTCCATCTATCTGGCCCCATGTACGTCGCTTCCTAATGGAGAAATATATCGACACTCTGTTCTAGAGAATGACGAAATGAAGAGGCAGATTTAGGAGTTGTTGTAGAAATGTGACATCTAGCCGATTTCATTGTCTCGTGGGAACTCGATCATGTTAGTACAGAAGAAGGATGTCACTTGGAGACTCAGTATTGACTATCGGGCACTGAGCAAGATCACATGGATTGATGACCTTCTAGACCAACTGAAGGGGGCCAAAAATTTCATCAAAATCGAGTTGAAGTCCAGATATTAAGAGCTACCAATTGAAGAGTCTGATGTGTGGAAGACTGCCTTCAAAGCTAAGGAGGGCCTTTTCAAATGGCTGGTTATGCTTTTCGAGTTGACAAATGCTCCTATAACCTTCATGAGTCTAATGGATGACATCTTGTGGCCATTAACCAACTCATTTGTAGTGGTATACTTGGATGAAATCCTGATCTTTAGCCAGAATTGGGAAGAGCACCTCCACCACATCTAGCAGGTTCTCCAAACACTGTGGCGACATAGCTCTATGCCAATTTGGTAAAACACACTTTTGGCATGAACTAGGATCAGTATCTGGGATACATTATTGAAGAATGGGGGGTGCATGTGGATCGAATCAATATCTAAGTCATTTGAGATTGGCCTGCCCCAACCACTCTGATAGAGCTCCGTAGCTTTTTGGGTCTTTCCAATTTCTACTATAGGTTTGTGCTGGGGTTCTCTCATATCACTCATCCCTTGAATCAAGTCACCAAGGGAGGAGTGAAAGAAACATTCTTTTGGTTTGAATCTCGACACAATGCGTTTGCAGAGTTGAAACATTGCCTCTACTCTACACTAGTGCTCACATTACTAGACTTGCAACAACCATTTGAGATTGAGACACATGCCTATGACTATGATATTGGGGTTTTCCTTCCTCAACAGGGGCATCGAGTGACATATCACAGTGAGATACTTTCAGACACAATCCAAAAGTATCCCACTTATGACAAATAGATGTATTCCATTTTGAAGGCTTACCGACAATGGAAGCATTACATTTTGGGCAAGGAAATGATCATTCACATAGACCACCGATCCCTATAGTTCATCCAGATGCAAGAGAAGTTTCAAAATTACCGCCATTAAAAGTGGTCCACATACCTGTGACAATTCCATTTGAATATCAAGTATAAGAAGGGCAACACCAATAATGTTGCATATTGCCTGTGCTGACCACCAATCATGGTGTTAACCACCATGCTGAGCTCTTATGGGCATGCGACTTCTGATTGGCCACTTCTCTACAAAAGCAACCCAAAATTCGGTGAGACGTACCAAACACTCTCGGAGGGTCAACAAGTTCCAAATTTTCTCCTCTTGGATGCACTGTTATGCCACCCGGGACACCTTTGTGTTCCTTCAAATGAGCATGCCAAGATGATGCTAGAAGCACACTACAGTCAGGTCACTGGGAATTTCGCGGTTGAGAAAACAGTGGCAGTATTGCAGAAGTATTTCTATTGGCTGAATCTTCGATAGGATGTGAGAAAGTACATCAGATCTTGCATTGCCTTTGTCATTTCCAAACCGACCATCAAGAAGCAAGGCCTCTATACTCCACTACCTACCCCTAGTCAACCTTTGGAATCCATCTCCATGGATTTCATGTTGGGCCTACCTTCTATTAATCATGGCAACAACTTTACTTTTGTGGTCATCGACAGATTCTCGAAGATGGCCATATTAGCGGTACATTTTGGAATCCCATAGTCTATCATCTCAAATTAGGACATCAAGTTCCTCAGTACATTTTGGTCTAGTCACTCGTCGATGCTGGACACCAAGCTCACTAAGTCCACAACTTTCCATCCCCAAAGTGATGGCCAAACAAAGGTTGTCAACAGGATGATCATACACATTCTATGCATGTACAACTCAAATCATCCATGCACATAGGATGAGAGCCTCCCCTATGTCGAACACAACTCTAACTGGGCTCTCCAAAACTCGACTAGCCATAACCCTTTTAAGGCGCACTTGGGATTCCAGCCACTATGTCCCGATGTGGCCATACCATTTGTAGCTACTCAAGAACATTTAGCTCATGTCCAATTCAAAGTCGATGAGGCAAAAAACTTCATTAAGCACATTCACTACATAAACAAACAGGTACATGACATATTGTACAAACCCAATGCTAAGTACAATTATCGCCATGATCAACATCGTGTGCCACACAAGTTCTAGGTGGGTGACGAAGTTTGGCTACCTTTGTAGAATCAGCGCCTCGATGGGCCCCACTGTAAGCTTCACCAGCTCCGATATGGGTCATACACCATAATCAAGACAGTAGGGGACAATGCCTTCAAGCTCAATAATCCACCATTCCTTGTTCTACACCCAGTGTTAAATGTAGACCACCTTCGTCCCTAGTTTCCACCATTCTTGGACACATCTGATATTGCAGAACAACTCACACCAACACCATTAAACCCATAGTGCTTGGAAAAAGCCAAAATTGATCAGATCAAGGACTCACAAACCAAGAACACTTGAAAACAAAGTATCCAACTATATTGATTTGTCAAAGTAGGCCAACTCCTTCACCAGGGCAGGTGGCTCACCAGGGGCCAAGTTCGGGACAAGTTTCATCATCTCATGGAGAAACTCAATGCAATGGTGACCATTTCTTCCTAAGGGGGGGGAATGATCCAGGTGGATATTGGTGGCCATCGACCTATTCCACCTAGACCCCCACCATCCTTTCTTTGAGTTTTTCAATTTCCTTAATTGTAGCATAATTTACTATTTTTGGCAGTTTTTCAGGCCCTAAGTTTCTGGAGTCTTTTTGAGGCCGTAAACGACGTCTTTCTGAAAACTCACTGGTATCTAATATGACTTTTCAACTTGATATTCATTGTTAGCATTTGTAGTCCTCAAATAGATCTTTCTAACAAGGTATCGTGTGCGTCAAACTGAGATCGTATGCCAAAGTTACGGCCCTGAGAAGTTGATGTACCAATTTACCCAAACAGGGCCCATAGTTTGACATTTCATCTCCTAAGGTTATTTTTTTGGATTTTTTTGGGTTTTCCATTGTTTCTTAATATAAATAAGCCTTCAAGCCTCATTTTAACACAATCTAGAAGCATGTAGCTGCCACATCTCTTTTGAGAGATAAGCTACCATCGCCTCGAGTTAGTTTATTTCCATTATGTATGTAAAGATATTTCAATTCTTTGATATTAATGAGATGAATTTTTATTTCTATTGCATCTATATGTTTATGGTTATATCTGTAATTTGTTGCATTCATATTTAAATTCAGATAACTAAGGATCGATAACTAGTAACTCAACCCAAGCTGTTATAGGGCTCCACAACATTTGTCCAACCAAGGCTCCAATAACTAATAACTCAACCCAACCTACAAAAACATGAGAACCAACCAAAACAAGACAATGAAAATAAACCCACAATCACCATGATTATCCAGGAAATGGCAAGGCTAAGCAATCCACTCGCTATCCAGGAAATCCTCCATGCCAATGACAAGCCATAACCAAGAATCCACATGCATATGCCATCCATGTTCAAACTAGTGAAGAAATCATACATGCAACTCGGTACTGCAAGAAAATCTTATGTAGTTGTTGATTCTGATGCCTTCTTTAGCTTTTCTTCTGTTCCTTTCTTTTCTTGCTCCAAGAACCCAAGTATGTCACACCCTCCAAGAGTGCTCCAAGAAAACTCAAGTATCCAAGAGTATGAGAGAGAGAGAGAGAAAATGAGAGAGCTCTAACACTGAACTAACAAAAGGTTACCAACTGATCCTTAGAAGCCTTTTTATGAATGGGACCTATATTTTCTTTATTTTCCATTATTTTCCTTCATCTTCCTCCTCACATGCAACCTGTAACCTTTCACCTCATTTTTCTCCTAATTTCCATTATTTTCATAAGAAAATGTTCCAAAATGCCTTTTAATGCCTTAGCCTTTTCCTGTGCCAATTTCCTTAGCCATAAAGAACCAAATGAACACCCCCTAGGATGTCTTTCACAACATTCATCTAGAAATAAGTGTCCGAGTCATCTGTGGTTATTTTTCTTAACATTTATTACATGGAATTTTCACCAGGGTTGTTACAGTGATGCCCACTAGGTATTCTTTTCCCAACATTCATCTTGGAATAACTGTCCCTTAATCGTGGTTTTATTTTTTATTTATTAACTTTTATTACATGGAATTTTCACCAGAGTTGTTATAGCTCCCTTCAATTCCATTAAGATCATTTGTGAAACCACCAAAATAGAAAACATATGAA
Organism: Pinus taeda; assembly: GCA_000404065.3. Taxonomy (NCBI): domain Eukaryota; kingdom Viridiplantae; phylum Streptophyta; class Pinopsida; order Pinales; family Pinaceae; genus Pinus; species Pinus taeda. The sequence continues at coordinate 30,545 of APFE031729591.1, read as the reverse complement.
TAACTTTAATCGTGAAGATGCATTAAGTTAAGCCATACATCGAAGCCTCTCATTCGATGTCTTAATATCTGATCTCCATTCGCCCCCTTTGTTTCAAATTAATTTCTCATTTGATGCCCCAACTTCTCTCACCCCACTCTCGATCTTATTATGCTATATTTGTATCCTTGCTTTCCTTTCATTTGTTTTGTGTCCACCTTATTTGGGTGTAAATATTACATTATCTTTATCAAACAATTTCCCTTCATTAACACTTTCATCAAATATAATATTATGTATTAATCTCTTCCTCACTTCTCCCTATCAAATTAATTATAAATTTAATTGAAATAAAATTTACCCTCATTTTTTCGAATATCAATTCACCTTTCTTCTTGTTTCCCTTAACTTGTTTATTAACCTATCCCTCTAACCATCTAATTCAATATACTTTTTTAATTAATAGTTTTTTATTTTTCCTCCAATATGACTTGGTTGACCTTTCACATGTGAAATATAATGTTTAATGTTCCTCTCCTTTTATCTCTACAAACCTAGATCCATCTTAACCTCAAACCTATGAAGCACCGTGAGGTATCAAATCTCTTGAGGTACAAATGTATTTTTTTAGTGCAAAACTTAAGGAAAGGTTTGCACCTAAAGATATTTGATCCCTCTTTGCGCTTGATAGATCCAGGGTTAAGATAGATCTAGGCTAGTTATATAATACTATATAATATACATATTCGTATCTCGTATATCTTTCTTATCCCCTCTCTATATCTCACCCCCTAAACATACACATTCTCTCTCCATATTTATCTCTCTCTCTCCCCCTCCCTCTTCCTCTCCCTCTCTCTCTCTTCTGCTTCCTTCGCTCTCTCTCTTCCCCTTGTTTCAATCTCTTTTCTTATCTCTCTCTTCCCTCCCACTCTCCACTCCCCCTCATTCTCTCACTCTTGTCACACCCTCCTTCTCTCCACATTTCTGGATATATGCCTTTCTTCTTCATTCCCTCTCTCTCTCGATCCAACTCCATCTCTCCCTATATCTCAACTCTCTCTCTTCATTCCTCTCTCTCCCCTTCTCTCCCACATTCCTCTGTCTCTCCCGCAAGCTGTCTCTCTCTCTCTCTCCCTCTCTCTCTCTCTAACTCTATCACTATATCCCTCCCTCTCTTCTTCTCTTTGTCCCATCGTCTATGTGTATTTGTCTCTATCTCTCCCTCTTTCTCCTCCCATCACACACACACTCTCTCTCTTTCTCTTTCTTTCTCCAACCTTGAGCTCTATCACTATCTCCCTCCCTCTCTCTCTCCACTCCGCTCTCTTACCTTTGATCTCATTGTATGTGTTTAAGAAAGTGTCCAAATTAAAAAAAAAAAATTTGGTTGTAAAATATTAAACCTATATTTTGGATCAATCATGTCAAAGAAAATACAATAGTGAAAAACTTAAAAGAATCATGCATTCTCTTTCCTCTATTATTTTCAGTCACTTTGATTTCTCTCATATCTTGGATCCTTATTTAAGATGTATCTATGTTGGTTCTTAATAATATTATTTATATTCTATAAATTTCACTATTTATCTATAAAAATTCCTCATTTTAATTTATAAAATCTTCATTATTTCTATGGGAATATTTTAGTAGTCACCACGATAAGAGAGTTAGATATTCTCAAAGTAATTATAACATTTTCCATTTAGATTTAGTCAAATTATTTGTTGTAAAATTAAATTAAATTAAAATATTTATAAAATATTTTGATTGTGAAATAAGTTATTTTAATTATCCATTATTGGCCCATGTTTTTGTAACAAATCCTATTTACAAGTTAATAATATCCATGGTAAAGTGGCTGTGAATATCCATGGTTAAGAATCTTGTAATATTGCTATAAAAAAAATTATTGTGAAATAAGTTAAGATTTTTTTGCATGTAGTATTGATAAGCCATGGTATTGGTCTATGGTATTATAACCATTCTTATTGACAAGTACATAATATCAATGGAAAAGTGGGGGTGAATATCCATGGTTAATAATTTTGTCATATTGTTATAACATATTTTGACTCTGAAATAAGTTATGTTTTTTGGGCATATGATATTGATAAGCCATGGTATTGGCCCATGTTATTTTAGCAAAGCCTATTTACAAGTCAATAATATTCATGATAAAGAGGGGATGAATATCCACGATTCATAATCTTTTCATATTGTTCTAAAATATTTTGATTGTAAAATGAATTATGTTTTTGGGGAATGTGGTATTGATAAGCCATGGTATTGACCCATGGTATGTAACCAAACCTATTTACAAGTTAATAATATCCATAATAAAGTGGGGGTGAATATCCATGTTTAAGAAGCTTGTCATATTAATATAAAATATTTTGATTGTCAAATAAGTTGGGGTTTTTGGGCTTGTGGTGTTGATAACCCATGGTATTTACCCATGATATTGTAACAAATCCTATTCACAAGTTAATAACAAAATCAAAATATAGCAAATTGAATTTTATTGCCAACATTCAAATGTTCACACTCATTCGCGAAATTGGTGTTTATAATACTTTTAACTTTTTATTATTAATTGAGCCAACATTTAAATGTTCACACTCATTCCAAAAATTGGGGTTTATATTACTTTTAACTTTTTATTATTAATTCAACCAACATTTAAATGTTTACACTTGAATTTATATTACTTTTAGTTTTGTATTTATTAATTTCAACATTTTGTTTATTACTTTTACTGTTTTATGTGCACACTCATTCGTGAAACTCGGGTTTATATTACTTTTAATTTTTTATTATTAATTGAGCCAACATTTAAATGCTTACACTTGAGTTTATATTACTTTTAACTTTTTATTTATTAATTTTGACTTTTTGTTTATTACATTTAACTTTTTAAATGTTTACACTTGAGTTTATATTACTTTTAACTTTTTATTTATTATTTTGGCTTTTTGTTTATTACTCTTAACTTTTTATTATTATTTGAGCCAACATTTAAATGTTTGCACTCATCCTTGATAATACTTTTAACTTCTTTTGTTTTTATAATTGAGTCCACATTTACAAATTCTTACATACTTACGTTACACCTACACATCTACCTTATCCTCGGTTGTAGAGTGTGTCTGAGCCCAATAATCCTAAGTGCACTATTTTCTAATTGTTCTACTATGTTTGGTTCTTGAGACTTTGTGCACTATGCACAAGAAATCTAGACATAATCCTCATATGGCATACATACTAAAAAATTCCCAAAATAACATTATTTGGTTGTGGAGACTCGGTGTAATATCCAAGATAAATTTAAACATAATCTTGATATCACATACATAGTATGAAATTCTCAAAATAACATCATTGTCGTTATGTACCAAGTGCCTAGAAATTTGATCTCTCTTAGCACTCTATAGATCTCTAATTAAGATAAATCTACCCTAGTAAAGTAATTATAAATATTAATTTTATTTTTTTTATAAAATAGTCAAAACATTAAATTAATAATCATAATATTAAATGTTATATTTTATTTATTTTAATGTATTTAATTGTATATATTTTGATTCAGTCAAAATATTTACATAACATAAGCTTACAACATATTTTTTATAATTTGAAAAATGTATTTTAACACAATAATCTCGAAACTTAATAAAAAAAATGATAAATATATATTAAAAACCGATGCAAATAAATAAAACAATTCATAGAAACCGACTTTTTAAAATAAAGGCCAACCAAACGAATTAACCCTAAGTAGCGTTAAAAAAGGAAAAGGAGCCTTTTTTTTTTTCCGGAAATTATGTTAACGTCCTCCACTGCTCCATCAAACTATTCATTCACTCTTTTCTCTTTTCGAATGGCTTTCTTCACATTAATTCTACCCGTCCGCCACTGTTCCATGCAACTTTTCATTCACTCGTTTCTTTTTCGAATCACTTTCTTCACATTAATTCTACCCCTCCCCTTGGCGTTCCCAGCACTGTGGAATTTACATTTAACGTGATTTAGCGCAGAATCCAAATAATTTGACCTCCTAAATAGGAACAAGGTGACTGAGGTTTCGAACACGAACGAGGATTGCCGCATTGCCTGCAAGACCTTTCTTCCGCCATGAATCATTCATTCATTGGTAAGTAGTACATTCAATGTATGTACTATATTCAAATGTTTTCCTGAATTGGACGACGTTCCTAAAAATTGGCTGTGTTTTGTTTGTAGCATTGGAGTGGGCAGATCCATATCCGGGAGGCTTCCCCGAAGTGACAGAAGGGTACCTGAAACAGGGCGATGCCAGGTGCATTGCATTCAATCGCAAAGGCACACTTCTTGCGGGTGAGTGTTCAGCACCACCCCTTCTGCGTCATTTTTTTTCTGTTTCTGTAATTGTGCTGGTAGGTATCGGATGTTTTGTTTTTCTGTAATTGTGCTTGTGGGGATCGGATGTTTTGCTTTTTGTTTTTTCTATTTGAAAGCGCGCGTCAAAAGAAATTTGATCGCTCGACAGATTCCACTACAACTGATTTTACTGGATGGACTGGAAAAGTCCTCCTAGGTTTTGCAAAGCGGCTCTCTAATTGTCCCAGAAAATGTAGTGGAGTGTGAGGAAATACAATATCGAATTAAATTTAACGTATTGATAACTGAATCAAATCAGATTTTCGAATTATTTAATACAAATTGGCTGAATTTGGTATGGTTTATTTCACATATACAAATATCCATAACAAAATGACAAATACCTTTTTAAAACCTCCAAACACATGACAATGGTTAAGCTTCCTAGTTGAATTTGATCCTTTGTTGTTTTCTTTAAAACTAAAATTCCAAACTCAGCACTCTCTAGCACTCAAAGACGCAACTATTGGTTGAGAACGCAAATTCCTCCATTGGCCGCCTAACCCACATGTCAAGTCTAAGCTGAAGCATTACTAGACTATGGAGTGTGTGGGTCTCAGCCCCCACCCTCATCTGGGCAATCAGTGCAAGAATTGATCTAATGGATGAATACCTTCCTACAGTAGTAAAAGTCTCATTGTCAATTCCCTCAATTTGACAGAATCCTTGGCCTTATACTTCTCTATGCTTTACTTTGAAAATCCATCTCTAACCCACAATTAAATTATTACCTAATCTTTGTACCACTTCCCATACACTAATATTTACAATGGATTCTTACTCTTCCACCATTGCATCAACCCATATAGGTTCCTCAATCATTTCCTGGAAAGAGGATGGGATGGCTCACAGGCATTAGATCCACTTAGCCAATGTACCTATGTTGTGACCTCCTTTTCCTGCACAAATTGAAGGAGCTCCCACATTCTTCTTGGCATCAGGCACAAGTTTATCAGCTTTCCATTTTTTGCATTCTCTGGATGGTTATGCTTGAGTGGATGTCTCCACTCTCTATTCTTCTATTTGTGGATGCTCCAAGACTTCTGGAGGCTCCTCTTTTGGAGCTAAAATCTCCTCTTCTGGTGGGAAGTAAAACTCCCTCTCAAGAGAGCACCACATAGCTTTCTTCTCATCAAACTTTGCATCTCTTCGCACAACTCTCATTTTGAGGGTAGGTAAATACCAACAGTAGTTATGAGGATTTTTAGTGTAACCCACAAAAATTACCAAGGCTAATGTCAGCTCAAGCTTTTCCCTTGATTCTTTGGATACATGGCAGTAAAAAGAAGCTCCAAAAATCCTAAAGTGGGACACATCGCACTTTCTACCCAAGAAACCCTCCTCCAGTGTAATCATACAATGAATCATACAATGAATCCAACAAGGACTTCTATTATTCAAATAGACTATTGTGTTACATGACAAGGACTTCTATTAGTCAAATAGACTATTGTGTTACATGCCTCGCCCACAAATGTTGTGGTAGGCCTTGGTCATGTAGCATAGCTCTAGTTGCCCCCATAATGCTTCCGTTATTCTTCTCAACTACCTAAATGCTATTAGCTCTCTTTAAATATCTTCTTTCACACATAAATTTTTTAATTTATTCAAAACATACTCACCTCCATTATTGCTCCTGAGAACCTTCACCTTCTTGCTACTCTCTTTTTCAACTAGTGCCTTAAATTATACGAACTTGGGAAATGTCTCATCCTTCTTCCACATGAAAAATATTCAACACTTCCTTCATAAATCATCCATAAAAATGATAAAATCTTTATATCTAGTAGTGGAGGTTGTCTAGAAAGGTCCAAAGAAATGAGAGTGGATTATTTCCAACACTACATGTGCTTTGTTGTCCTAGTCATGGAATGTGGATTTTGCATACTTTCCCAAGGTATACACTTTGAAGACATCTTGTTTCTAAAGTGCTACTTTAGGAAGGCCATTGATTATTTGTTGCATAATATTTAACATACCATGACACAAATGGCCAAGTACTCTATTGCAAATTTCACTCACATCCCAAATTTTAACTTTTTCCACCTTATTGATTAATGGAGTACAATCTTCAACATCTAGCATGATTAATGGAGTACAATCTTCAACATCTAGCTTATATATATTCTTCAAGCAAATCCCAATATGCCTCACCTATCCAGTAGCTAGCTATATGTCTTAGGAATTATTTCCCTTTGCTAAAGATCACATCATAATAATGGTCTTCCAACAATGCTACAAAGATGAGAATTTTCTTTAGGCTTTGAAAGAACATGACATTTTTTAGTCAGAGGGGATCTTGACTCCCTCTTAAAGGTGATTATGCTTATCTAGGTCACGTTGTACCTTCCATCACTCCCCATCTAGATGTGCATCTAAACATCTTTCTCCTCTAGGTCAATGAAAAGGTCTTTACACCCTATCATGTGGAATGATGCATCTGAGTCCAAGTGCCACACACTCCCCATCTTTGTGTTAGCCATGCATGCAATAAGGGTGAAGTCAAGCTTGAACTCTAAATCCAAGGTTTCACCCGTTTCTCTTCTTGATTTCTTCTTGCTCTGCTTTTTGTGTGGAGATTTGGTGGCATAAAACCTAAATTTAGGACAATTCAAGCATTTAATTTTGGACAAGTCTTTCTTTCTTCCCCCTTCGTTGGGTTCTCATTTAGTTTGAGATTTATTAGGATTCCCCTTCTTTCCCTTTCCAACCAATGCCAATTATTCTTCATCCTTGTCCTTGGATGAAGTAGTGTTCTCCCTTATTTCCTCTTGTACTAAATCAGACCATAAGTGTTCACAATTCAGTAGTTTCTCCATGGAATCTTGGTAGCTATGCCAGCTCTTGGGAAGGCACAGAAGTGTTAGGCTTACCAATTCATCTTCTCCAACATTAACACCAACCCATCCAACTCCATCAAGAACTTGTGTGAACCTCTTCATGTATTGTGGAATAGTGTCATTCTTCTACATCTTGATATTTGTCATTTTATCATTGAGCGGTAGGTTCATGTGATCACTACTATTCTCAAACAATTCTGTTAGTCCTTTCCACGTTGCAAAAGGAGTTTCTTTCCCATGGAGATTTGAGACAATGTGGTCTCCCACTCCCTCCAAGATTATTCTCCTAAAGTTGGCTACATATTTCTTCCATTAGGCTAGGTTTTGTGCATCAGATGCATGTTGTTTTAAGATACCTTTCCTTACTTATTCTAGCAATCCATTGTCATCCAACATCACCTCCATATGATCCTTACATGAAATGAAATAAGAGTTTCCTTCCAAGGCATACTCTATTCTTAACACATTGAAGGTCATCTTCCAAACTCTAAAGAGGTCTTGCTACACTGAGCTACAAATGCCATCCTCCAGAGAAATAACTTCAAAATTTCATGTCTAATGTGAATAGTGCTTAAATACCATGTAGAAATTAGGGTGCAAAATTGCAATTGCTCATGAAATTTTAATCTAAATCAAAATACACAATCCTACTTTACTTCTCTATCAAATTCAATTCACAATTTAGAACATTAATCATAAACATTCAATGAAAAATAAAGCACATGCACAAAAAAATATATATTTAGCAACTCATAAAAACCCTTATGCCTACTTGCATTAATCTAATGAATAAAGATCTAGCAGTTTAATAAAGATCGATTAAAACTGCTAGCTCAATTTCAGCTCAAAGTATAAGTGAATAACCTATCTCTCTACTCACTAAGAAGCTCCAACCTACACTTACTCAACTTCTTCCTCTACATAAGCCCCTATTTCCTTGTGCAAATCCTTAGGAATTAGGCCCCTAATATTCAGGAATTTTCCTCCAATTGATTGCTCAATTCCCAATGTTGATCATCTGATTGCATGTCACACCTACTTAAGAATAGACTAAAACTAATGTTACACTCCCTTGGAATCTCCACCATAATTGGGGAACTCGAATTTTCTCCATGCACTACATATTTTGGGTTGATTAGTGAGTTAACTCCATTATCATTGAGGAAGATTCTTGTCCCAATACACAACTTACCTTCCACTAGTTCCTCCAACAGTTAGAACTAGTTTAACTCAAAACAACTTGAAATAACTGACCTTGATTCCTACAAATTATCAACCACATGGTTAAGTTAACTCCAACTCCTCTAACTCGAATTTACTGAGCTAGCTAAGTGAGAAGAGTAATGTGGTACAAGTTTAATTGCATTCAAGTTGTTTAATGATGTGGAAACTTTTTCTCAATATGACCAAGTAAAAATTAAATAGAGACTTTCTTGCTACATTTTTCAACAAAATGGACTTATACTAGCAACATATATTGACAATCCCCTTTATTTATGAAAGTCTCCTCTCACTAGATAGAAGTTGCACTCTACCTTTGTTTAGGCTCTAGGGTCAAGATTTATGGGAAAGTGCCAAAAAAAGGCATTATTATATCGATATCAGGTCTAGGAAATGAATAAGGGTTAAGTGAATGTCCTCTCGAAGAATAGCTAATACATTCCCTTCATTGATGTATGGGTTGGAAAATGATTTAGATTATTGAAAGATATGAAAACATATGCCCTTATTTCTGGTGAAGAAGTCCAATATTCCTACATCCAATAGATAGATAGTTTCTTTTAGTCACTCTTCTCTACTCTTCTAGAGTATCTATTGATTGAAGGACCAAAAAAGGGGAAAAGAATTGGGTTTTAAGAACAATGGTGGAAGGTTTATGTAGAGATCAATTGTCCTGATCTTGGGGCTTCACAAAATTTGACCTTGGTTTCAACTAGCCTCGAACTTGATCGATCTTTTCTTGGGGAGTTGATAGTGTTGCTGAGCCCATGACAGGGTCTTGAGTGGTCCCACTACATGGATCTTGATGGTCAATGACTGTAGAAGGGTTCAGTTAAAATTAGTCATGAAAATTATAACGAGCAGCCTAAATACCTGGAAATCAAATTTATGGTTTGACATTTATTATACATGGCGAATAAGTTAAAAAAAACAACCAAACCAATATGTGGAATGTGAAATTTGATGGCTAGGAACCATTAGCATCAAATTGTCGTAGGATGGCATCATATCAATCTCGAGACTCACCTTAAAGCAATGTAAAGGAGGATGGCATCACAATATGGAGACTCACACCAAAACCGACATCATGATTACCTAAGCTTTCTGCTAATTAGTGTTTCTTAGTGTTTCATTAAGGATATGGGAAACTGAAGTGCTTCATTAATTAGCCTTGCCTCACATCAATCTGGTGACTCACTCCAAATCTAGCATCGAGATTAACAAAGCATTGGGTGCATGTAGTACTTTATTATTTGTCCTTGCCTCACCATTGTTGCCAATGTGAAATTATTAGACATAGCTAAGTCTCTAATGCAAGGAATAGTCATATTAATGTATATGTTTGAATTATTCATTTCTGATTCATGAACTTCTTTCCGGTACTTGTGAAGCTTATTGACGAGCGTCTTGATGCAACCAATGATTCCTAAAATAAAACTTTCCATTCCCATTAGGCAATTGCTCGTACCGGTAGAACTGAGAAATATGTTTTCTTTTCAAGAGGAGACCTTCCATTTTCTTTAAAGGGCCACTCCTTCACAACAATTCCATGTTGAACATGCTACACAGTCTTTTGATGGGCTTTCTCAACGAACGCATGTTTCTGGGATGGTTGAAACCATGGTTCTAAAGTTCAATGCGTCTGCCCAAAGCATGCATCATATATAGCTAGATAGAAATAATATGATTTTGGGATTGTGATGGTATTGACTATAATTTGACAAAAAGACCAAGCTTTAACAGAATGATATCAGCATTGCATCATCACATCTCACTTCTCGAATAGAATCATGATATGGGTAACAAGTGTAGACAACTAAAATACTAAATAGATATACATATTTCCATAGTACTAGTCTCCTCCAAGTCTTATATAAGCTGAATTTTTATTAGATTAAATATCCCATTTTTCAATGAGGAAAATGATTTTTTTTTCAAGAGCAGCTTCAATGAATCATTATGTTAGAATGAGAATAAACAATTGTTATTAAATGACCCTATGATGCCAGAGTTTATTGCATCACATAATGGGAGCATGAATATTGAAGTGCATGGAGATCGAAAAAAATACTAAAGCAATTTTTCTCCTGCATTTTCTTGTAATCAAAGAGAATCTTGTAAACCCTATTACTTAGACTTTAGTTTGTGAGGATTTTTTTTCTTTCTTTTTAGTAATATGTTGCATGAGAGCATTTTGTGTAATATGTTCCATATAACCATTTATATAGCTATTTTATTTGTTCTTATATCAATCTTGGCTACATCTTGGCTGATTCTTTTACTATTGTTTCTTTTGAGATTTCAAAGTATAATAAACAAAATACTTCATTTCCCTTAGACTATGAGGATGGAAAGAAAATAAGAGAGCTTCATTAAGGTTGAACCCCTGCAATGATCTTTTTAGACTACACATTGTGATAAAAGTGATAACTAAGTATGTATATATATATAATATAGCTACATATTGAAACCAGAAAGGAAAAAAAGTAATATATTAGATTCTCAAAAGAAACAAGTGTTAAAGTGTTTAAGATTTGGAATTGAAATATATATATATATAGTTTTATAAAGTTTGACATATTTGCAATGTTATGGATGATTGGTTCTACAACTATTGTGATTGCCCCCGCACGAAAAGTATAAACATGGTGTTTAAAAGTCCCTGCTGGTCCGCAAAGCAATGAGTGTTGGTTTCACCAATTGTGATTTGCCATAGGCGGTCCGATATTTTATATATTACATTTCAATATTTCTAGTGGGTCCGTTGTATAGCATAGGACATCATGTACAAGCATTTGGTTCTGCTCATTGTGATAGGCGATGGGCCGAACCCCAAGCATATATATATTATGTTTTATAAATGGAAACTACCAATTGCAATTTGTGATGGGAAGTCAAAGGAGCGCTAAATAGGCAGATCCGATACATTTATTAAACAGTGTTAATTCCTTTTACTTCTGCCTTGAGTGTTTTGTGTTGATTTTGCTGTGTAAGGGGAAGAATCATTGTTTGTAACAAATATAAAGAAAAAGTGATTGGTGAGGTTTATTTGTATTTTCACCAATGAGAATACTCCCAACATATATGCATTCCCCTTTGAATGCTTTTGGCGCAATGTTAGAGTTTCAATATTTTATATGTATTTACGATGAATAATCTCAAATAGAAAATAGTTTTGTAACTATTATAAAGCAGTTTATTAGCTATTTCAAGAAGTCAGTTTCTAATACTGATTTGATAGAAGAGATAAAATCCTGAAAAAGGAATTGTAAAGGGTTGTTGTTGGAATCTTGGAGCACCCATACACTAGGCCACTCTACTCGTGATATAGTTGTTGATTAATGAAAGAATGAGAAGTTTCCATGAATTTTTCAGTGTAATTTTGTAACTTATCTCCCACGTATCATCTTATGTTTTCTTATTTCAAGTATAGTAATGATGCTGCAAGTCTTTATTTTCTTATATAGATAAAGTTAAAATCCCTTAAAAGAGTGCTCCTATACTTGAAGTTTTCATCTTCCTTTCTAAGTTATGCATATTATCTTTAACTTCTCCTAGGTTCGCACATAGTACATTGTGTGTTAAACATCATATTATCTATTATTTAGCTCTCATTTTCATAATTCTTCTAAGTGACGGATAGTTGTTTTTGTGTTAAGCAACATATTATCTTTAACTTCTCCTTCAAGCTTTCTTCGCTCATCATTTATATCTAGCGACAAATGACATTCAATCGTAAGGGCACACTTCTTGTGGGTGAGTTCTCAACACACCCCCTCTTGCGTTTTTTTTTTATCTGTTTCTGTAATTGTGCCTCTGGGGACCAAATGTTTTGTTTTTCTGTAATTATGCTTATGGGGATGAGATGTTTTGTTTTTCTTTTGAGTGTCGAAGGAAATTTGATGACTCGACAAATTCAAGTGCAACTAATCCTACTTATAGATGGATGGACTCGAAAAGTCCTTCTAGGTCTTGTAAAGGGGCTCCCTAATTGTCCTAGAAAATGGAGTGGAGTGTGAGGAAATACAATATTGAATTAAATTTAACGTATTGATAACTGAATCAAATCAGATTTTCGAATTATTTAGTACATTTTGGCTGAATTTGGTAAATATGGTTTATTTCACATATACAAATATCCATAACAAAATGACAAATACTTTCTCAAAACCTCTAAACGTATAATCTACAATTATACATATTTCTTTCACTTACTAATTATCAAAGTTCTTCTCTCTATTACTCGGTGGATGCTTAAGCTTCCTAGTTGAATTTGATCCTTTGTTGTTTTCTTTAAAACTAAAATTCCAAACACAGCACTCTCTAGCACTCAAAGACACAACTATTCATTGAGAACACAAATTCCTCGATTGGCCCCTTAAGGCACATCTAAAGTGTAAGCTGAAGCACTACTAGACTATGGAGTGTGTGGGTCATAGCCCCAACACCCTCATCTGCGCAATCAGTGCAAGAATTGATCTAATGGATGAATACCTTCCTACAGGAGCAAAGGTCTCCTCATCGTCAATTCCCTCAACTTGAGAGAATCCTTTGGTCACAAATATGGCCTTATACTTCTCTATGCTTTCGTCTTCTGCATGATTAACCATGAAGATCCATCTCGAACCCACTATTGTATTATTAGCTAATCTTTGTACCACTTCCCATAGACTAATATTTACAATGGATTCATACTCTTCCACCATTGCATCAACCCATTGCTCAGTATCTACAAGCTCTAGTCACTAGATCCACGTAGAAGGAGCTACCACATTCTCCCTCACATCATGCAAAATTCTATCAACTTCCCTGGTTCCCTTTTTGCCTTCTCTGGATGGTTATGCTTGAGTGGATGTCTCCACTTTCTATTCTTCTTTGTGGATCTTCCAAGACTTCCTGAGGCTCCTCCTTTGGAACTAAAATCTCCTCTTCTAGTGGGATCTAAAGCTCCCTCTCAAGGGAGCACCACATGGCTTTCTCCTCATGAAACTTTGCATCCCTTCGCACAACTCTCATTTCGAGGGAAGGTATGTACAAACCGTAGTTATGAGGATTTTCAGTGTAACCCAAAAAAATTACCAACTCTGAAGCTCAAGCTTCTTCCTTGATTCTTTGGCGACATGGCAGTAAATAAAAGCTCCAAAAATCCTGAAGTGAGACACATTCGACTTTCTCCCCACGAAATCCTCCTCCAGTGTAATCATACAAAGAATCCGAAAAGGACTTCGATTATGCAAATAGACAATTGTGTTACATGCCTTTGCGCACAAATGTTGTTGTAGGCCTTGCTCATGTAGCATAGCTCTAACTGCTCCCATAATGCTTCGGTTCTTCCTCTCAACTACCTAATTATGTTGTCAGTTTTGGGGTGCTATTAGCTCTCTTTAAATGCCTTCTTTTGCACATAAATTTTTGAATTCATTCGGAACATACTCACCTCCATTATCACTCCTTAGAACCTTCACCTTCTTACTAGCCTCCTTCTCAACTAGTGCCTTAAATTCTACAAACTTGGGGAATGTCTCATCCTTCTTCTACATGAAAAATATCCAACACTTACTTGATAAATCATTGATAAAAATGACAAAATCTTTATATCTAGCAGTGAATGTTATCGAGAAAGGTCCAAAGAAATCACAGTGGATCCTTTCGAGCACTACATGTGCTTTGTTGTCATGATCATGGAATGTGGATTTTGCATACTTCCCCAAGGTACACACTTTGCAGACAACTTGTTTCTCAAGTGCTCCTTTAGGAAGGCTAGTGCTTATTTGTTGCATAATATTTAACATAGCATGACACAAACGGCCAAGTACTCTATTGCAAATTTCACTCACATCACAAATTTTCACATTTTCTGTAGCGTATATATATTCTTCACACAAATCCCAATATGCATCACCTATCGAGTAGCTATATGTCTTAGAAATTATTTCCCTTTGTTGAAGATCACATCATAACAATGGTCTTCCAACACTACTACAAAGATGAGAATTTCCTTTAGGCATTGAATGAACATGACATTTTTTAGTCATAGAGGGGATCTTGGCTCCCTCTCAAAGGTGATTATAATGATCTTGATCAGCTTGTACCTTCCATCGCTCCCCAGCTCGATGTGCATCTAGAAATATATCTCCTCTAGGTCACTGGAAAATTATTTACACCCAATCATGTGGAATGATGCATCTGAGTCCAAGTACCACACGCTCCCCATAATTGTGTTAGTCATGCATGTGATAAGGGTGAATTCAAGCTCGAACTCTAAATCCAAGGCTTCAAGCATTTAATTTTGGACGAGTCATTCCGTTTCCCCTTTGGCTGGGTTTTGGTTTAGTTTGAGATTTATTCCAATTCCCCTTCTTTCCCTTTCCAACCAATGCCAATTTTTCTTCATCCTTGTCCTTGGATGAAGTCTCATTACTGGTATTCTGCCTTATTTCCTCATGTACTAAATAAGACCATAGGAATTCCTAATTCAGTAGTTTCTCCCTCTCGTTCATCGAATCTTGGTAACTATGCCAGCTCTTGGGAAGGCATAGAATTATTAGGCTTACCAAGTCATTTTCTGCAACATTAACACCAACCCCTTGAATCTCATCACGAACTTGTGTGAACCTTCTCATATATTATTGAATAGTGTCATTCTTCTGCATCTTGGTATTTCAAATCTTATCATTGAGCTCCAACTTCATGTGATCACTACTATTCTTAAACAATTTTGTCAGTCCTTTCCACATTGTGAAAGGAGTTTCTTTCCCATGGAGATTTGAGACAATGTGGTCTCGCACTCCCTCCAAGATTATTCTCCTCGCGTTGGCTACATCTTTCTTCCAATAGGCTAGGTTTTGTGCATCAAATGCATGTGGTTTTACAATACCTTTCTTCACTTATTCTAGCGATCCATTGTCATCCAACATCACCTCCATATGATCCTTCCATGAAATGAAATAAGAGTTGCCTTCCAAGGCATCCTCTAGTCTTAGCATGTTGAAGGTCATCTTCCAAAATCTAAAGAGGTCTTGCTACACTAAACTACAAATTCGATCCTCCTTAGAAATAACTTCAAACGTTCATCTCTAATGTGAATCATGCTCCGATACCATGCATAAATTAGGGTGCAAAATTGCAACTACTCATGAAATTTTAATCTAAATCAAAATATACAATCCTACGTTACTTCTCTATGAAATTCAATTCACAATTTAGAACATCACTCACAAACATTCAATGAAAAATAAAGCACATGCACACAAAATTTTTCTTCAAGGGAAAGCAATTGATAAAAGCCCTTATGCTTAATTGCATTAATCTAACGAATAAAGATTTATTAAAATTGCTAGCTCAATTTCAACTCAATGTATAAGTGAATAACCTATCTCTCTACTCACTAAGAAGCTTCAACCTACACTTAGTCAACTTCTTTCTCTACTTAATCCCTTATTTCCTTGCACAAATCCTAAGGAATTAGGCCCCTAATATTTAGGAATTTTCCTCCAATTGATTGCTTAATTCCCAAGGTTGATCATCTGATTGCATGTGACACCTGTACACTCAACACTAGACTACAACTAATGTTACACTGCCTTGGAATCTCCACCATACCAGGGCAATTCAAATTCTCTCCATGCACTAGCTATTTTGGGTTGATTGATCAGTTAACTGGATGATCGTTGAGGTAGATTGTTGTCCCAATACACAACTGACCTTCCATTAGTTCCTACAATAGTTAGAACTAGTTTAACTGAAAAATATTGAAATAACTGACCTTGCCTCCTACAAATTATCAATCACATGCTTAACTTAACTCCAACTCTTCTAACTCAAATTTACTGAGCTAACTGAGTGACAAGAGGTGTGTCATACAGGTTAATTTCATGCAAGTTGTTTGATGATGTGGAAACTCGGATTTTCTCAATATGACCAAGGAAAAATCAAATTGAGACTTTCTTCCTACGTTTTTCAACAAATGGACTTATACTAGCAACATATATTGACAATCCCCTTTATTTATGAAAGTCTCCTCTCACTGAGAGAAGTTCCACTTTACCTTTGTTTAGGCTGTAGGGTCAAGATTCCTATGAAAGTGCCAAGAAAAGGCATTATTATATTGATCTCAAGACTAGGAAGTGAATAAGGGTTAAGTGAATGTCCTCTAGATGAATAGCTAATCCATTCCCTTCATTGGTATATGGGTTGGAAAGTGATTTAGGTTATGGAAGAATATGAAAACATATTCCCATATTTCTCCTCAAGAAGTCCAATAGATAGATAGTTGCTTTTAGTCACCCTTCTCTACTTTTCCAAGGTATCTATTGATTGAAGGACCGGAAAGGGGAAAAGAATTTGGTTTTAAGATCAATGGTGGAAGGTTCATGTAGAGATCAACTATCTTAATCTTGGCATGTCCCAAAATGACCTTGCTTTCAACTAGCATGGAACTTGATCGATCTTTTATTGTGGAGTTGATAGTGCTACTGTGTCCACGACATGGTCTTGAGTGGTCCCACTACATGGATCGTGATGGTCAGTGACTGCGGAAGAGTTCAGTTGAAATTACTCATAAAAATTATGACAAGTATCCTAAATACTTGGAAATAAAATTTATGGTTTGATATTTGTTATACATGTCAAAGAAGTTAAAAAAGAAAACAATATGTGGAATGTGAAATTCCATGGCTAGGAACCACTAGCATCAAATTGTCATAGGATGGCATCATATCAAACTTGAGACTCACCTAAAAGTAATGTAAAGGAGGATGGCATCACAATATGGAGACTCACGCCAAAACCAACATCATGATTAGCTAAGATTTATGCTAATTAATGTTTCATTAAGTATAGGGGAAACTTAACCGCTTCATTAATTAGCCTTGCCTCACATCAATCTGGTGATTCACTCCAAATATAGCATCGAGATTAGCTAAGCATTAGGTGCATGTAGTACTTTATTATTTGTCCTTGCCTTACCATTGTTGCCAATGTGGAATTATTAGAGATAGCTAAGTCTTTAATCCAAGAAATAATGATACTAATATGTATGTTTGAATTATTCATTTCTCATTCATGAACTTCTTCTCGGTACTTGTGAAGCTTATTGAGGAGTGTGTTGATGTAAAACTTGCCGTTCCCATTATACAACTGCTCGTAACGGTAGAAGTGAGAAATATTTTTGCATCACTTTTCTTTTGAAGAGGAGAACTTCCATTTTCTTTAAAGGGCCACTCTTTCACAACACTTCCATGTTGAACCTACTACACGGTCTTATGATGGGCTTTCTCAACTAATGCATGTTTTTGGGATGGTTTAAACCATGGTTCTAAAGTTCAGTGCATCTGCCCAAAGCATGAAACATATATAAATATAGATTCAAATAATGTGATTTTGGGATTGTGCTAATATTGACCATAATTTGACAAAAAGACCAAGCTTTAAAAAAATGATATCAATGTTGCATCATCACATCTCACTCTGCAAATAGAATCGTGATATCGCTAAGTGTAGACAACTAAAATACTCAATATATATACACATTTCCATAGTTTGTACTAGTCTCCTCCAAGTCTTATATAAGCTAAATTTTTGTTAGATTAAATATCCCATTTTTCAATGAGGCAAATAATTTTTTTTTCAAGAGTGGCTTCAATGAATCATTATGTGAGAATGAGAATAAAATAATTGTTATTAAATGACCCTAACTACGTGAGATACTTATCCCAAGGAAAATGAATTTTAAAGAAACTATGATGCCATATGTTATTGACATTTTTGGGCAGTTCAACCCCAATCATAAATGTCCATAAACTGAGGGCTCCTAAGTCCCTAAAAGTGTTTCTTCACTTCCTAAAAGAACAAGGTCAGCTGATTACATCATCTCTGAGAGGTTCTCCACTAAAAATTGCTCATAAATGGTCAAAACTAGACCATACTAAATACCCAGTGTAGAGGGTGCGATGCATATCACCTTCCCAGTGTCAAGGGTGTGATGCATACTGAATGGCCCCTCTGTAGGGTGTGATGGTCGGGAATGGACAAATGGCAGGGACAAATTGCGAGGTGGAAGATCATGGAATCTTCTAGAAGCTTCCCCTCTGACACTT
>APFE031729590.1:18052-72656 GCA_000404065.3 Pinus taeda | reverse complement strand
GGTATTGTAACTAGAAAAATACTATAAGTAACAAGTCACATTTTGTAAAAGGACAGATTGTTCGCCACAATGTAGCCTTTACAGTTTAGAGGCATGTAGCCATCACATCTCTTCTCAGAGATAAGCTACCATTGCCTTATCTGGTTTATTTCCACTTTGGTTTTAATAAAAAGTTTCTTTGTGGTTTTGTTTATTGGGCATTCTCATATTTTTCTTCTGGTAATTTCAAATTTTCAGATCTTGGGGTCTTTCCCCCAAGATCCATTGCAAGTTTTTAGATCTTGGGGGCCTCCTCCCAAGATCTGGATCACAAAACCCTAAAAACAACTTTTGGCCTCCTCTTGTAGGTCCTCCTGTAGAACCTCCTGTAGATCCCCTGCAGCCTCTTATAGAATTTCCTGTGAGTGATTTTTCGAAGTCTGATTGCAATGAAAGTCTTTAGAAGGGTACTAGGGGCTTCTTAGGACCTCTCCACACCTTCCTCACCCTCTGCAAAAAAGCATTCCATCTTCCTTCACCACGAAACCTCTGCACAATCACAACCAGATAAATCACAAGCATAATAAGTCCACATAAAAACACTCAAAAGTACAAAAAGATGATTTCTTCCCATTTCTTTTCAGCATTAGCTTGAATAAATGCAATTTACCTTTTCAGTAGTCAATGGCACTCACTACATTAATTTCCATCTCTTTTCTTGCAAAAGTAGGGTTAGTGGGTAAACTAGGGTTTGCTAGGGTTTGCTAGGGTTTGTGTTTCATTTCAGTTTTCCTTCTCTTTCTGCAAGTGGAATAGCCCTTGTAGAGTTAGCTTTCTTCCATCACAGTAGAAGCTTCTTCTGAGAACTCATAGAAGTTGTCTTAAGCTCCTAGCGAACTTGTGCCAGCTGATCAAGTGACAACTTGCTGTAAGAGCTAGTACTTGTGCATACAGCACCATTGCTTCCAAGTTTGTTACGAACTACCCGGTTGATAAAAGTAAGGAAGGAAGCCCTAGGAGTTGTAGCATTATTGCTGCAATACTGGAGTCCACCACTCTTTTTGGCGTGGTTGCCGGGGAAGTGTCAGAGTATTTTGTGATTACTGCTTTTCTTCTATTTTCTACTGCAACATTCTACTAAGTAGTTTATTTTGGAAAAAGTAGAGTAGTTGTCTCATTTCAATTTTGCAATTTCAATTCTCCAATTTCCTTTCAACAAGTGTAGATTAGGCATTGCCTTCTTTCATTTCCATTCTACAATTCCATTTCAGCAAGAGTAGATTAGGCATTTCCTGCTTTCATTTCAATTCTACAATTTCCATTTCAGCAAGAGTAGATTAGTCATTTCCTGCTTTCATTTCAATTCTGCAATTTCCATTTTAGCAAGAGTAGATTAGTCATTTCCTATTTTCATTTCAATATTTCCATTTCAACAAGTCTATTTCAGTTGGTTGCAATTTGTTGTTCAATCCATTTCAATTTTGGAGGTACAAGAAGAAGAAACAAAAATCACTCAAAAATAGATTTCCTTTCATACCTCATAGGAACAGAGACAATTCAGGAAAATTCCTACCCAACACCCCCACCACATCACTAAGTCACCCTTCTCTCTTCTTTGGGGGAAGTGATCCAGAAGAACCTATAGGTGAACCTCCAGAGATATACAAAGATCCTACAACAGAAGAAGAGCAAGAAACCATTCCTCCTAAGACCATGGTTGAAAACAAAAATGTTAGAGGAAATGGGGAAAGAATAGAAGGTGCCATTCCTATTTGATAGACCAATGGGGACACAAAAATGAAAAACATAAGTCCTTCAACCTTACCTCACTTCCATGGATTGACTACTGAAGATCCCGATACCTTATTGTTTGAATTTTTTGTTCTCTGTCAAACCTATGACTGTGCAGAAGATGAGCAGAAGTTGAAATTGTTTCCTTCTACCCTTAAGGATGTAGCATTGCACTAGTTCATGGGGTTACCTAAAAACAATATCACAACTTGGGCTCAGATGTAGCAAGCCTTTAACAACAAATACCGGGACTACTGTAGGTTAAATGATGCCAAGGAAGAAATCTTCCAAATGACCATGGGAAGTGATGAATCTTTATAGGACTATGAAGATAGGTTTCAACTCAGTTATAAAAGGGCCAGGTGAACACTTGACCCTGAATCTCTGAAGTTGGTCCCGCTCAGAGGAGTCCCTGAAGACCTTCTAGATACCCTCCATTTGCTGGCTGGTGGAGACATCTACCAACTACCTTATGATGACATAAAGACTGTGTTTAGAAACCATTCTAAGTCAGCTAGAAAGAGAGGTAGGGGAAGTCAACCTTTAGCCAGTACACCCTCCTCCAGTTCATCCCTTAGAAACAAACTTGAGAATTGGCTGGGAGATTTCAAGAGTGAGATGAGGTAGACTCTTGCCATGCAAATGGATACCTTGCATATCAAAAGGAAACAAGAGGAAGGCAAGAGAGCTCTGGCCATCTTTTGTCCCAGGTGCACTAGAAAGAATCCTAGGAATGAATGCCCATTGCACTCTATAGAAGTGTGTTTAGCTTGTGAAGAAGACCATCCTACAAATCAGTGCCCTTCCTTGCCCAAAATTAAAGTTGCATATCACAGGGCTGAAGGAGCCACTGAACCACTCTATTTCATAAACCAAAGGAGGCCACATGGACCAAGACCATACTAGTAGGGAATGCAAGGGACATTCCAGACCTATTACAACCCCAATCAAGCCACTTCCATGCCTTCTGGGGGTCCCCTTGCTCATCCTTCATGGTCCACACCCCCTCCTTGGTCATGTCCATCTTAATACCATGCTCCTCTAGTTGCTCATTCATTTCACTCTTATGCTCAGCCACAACCTCAGTGGAATGCACCTCATCAGGGGTGGAGGCCCCAGTACAACTCTCCTCCCACTCTTTTTGCTCCACCACCTACTCAACCGCAACCATTGCCTCCTACTCCACCAAGACAACCCCAAATACCTACTCAACCGAACCCGAACCCCAACAATATATAGGCTCAGTAGGTATATAGTGGAGAAACATCATGTTCGACATATGCTGTGGAAATTCAGGAGATTAACCTACGATTTGGGAAGGTTCTCCCAGATAGCCAACCTCCTCCTAAGGAGGACGAGGGAGAAAAACAGGAAAGTGAACCAAAATTCATTCCACCCTTTCCTGAGAGACTAACTGGAACCACACAACCAACCCTAGAAGAAACTGAACTTCTGGGAGAATTAAAATAGTTATGTGTAAAGATACCACTTCTCTAAGCCATAAAAGATGTGCCCATATACAACAAGATGATCAAGGAGAAGTGCTTCAGGCACCCAGGCAGGCGCAAGAGAGATGCTCCAACTATCAATGTCATAGGACAACTGTCCGACCTGATGTTGGGGTAGGTAATCTGTCCGAAATATCTAGACCCTGTAGTCGATGTCCACATCAATGGCACCGTAATCCCCCATACCCTGATTGATCTAGGGGCTACCATTAATGTGATGACCAAGGACACTATGCTCAAGCTCAACCTTCAGGGTTCCCTGAGAAAGACCACAACAATACTGCAGTTAGTAGACCACTCCACTGTGAGCCCTGAGGGAATTGTGGAAGATGTAATGGTCTCTATTGATTCCTGGGAGTACCCTGTTGATTTCCTGGTTCTCTAGCCAAATAAAAAGCTCACTGGGTATCCTCTCATCCTAGGAAGACCTTGGTTGGCTACTGTAGATGCCTACATCAATTGTCGAGCTAGGAACATGACAATCAAGAATGGGCATATGTCCAAGTAGCTAGTCCTATATCCTCCTGCCCAACCTCTATTAGAACATTATTTACCTCTTTGGTTGGAGGAGGAAGATGAGGATGAAGTATATTCCACACCATTGTGTACAGTAGAGGCTACCATGGGGGGCCCACAAACTGAGGATGATCTTATTGAAAACTTGATTTAGAATCCACCCCTAGTGTGTTTCCATTAGAAGAGTTGGTGGAAGAAACCCAGGCCAATCCTGTAGTTGATCTCTGTATGGCTGATCGGACCTCTCTCTGAGTTAAGAATGTGGAATTCGGCCCAGAAAGAACATTGAAGGTCAACTCACCCCTATCCACCTCTCAAGAGAAAGAACTGTGTAACTTATTGAAAGACCACTTGGATGCTTTTTCTTGGAGCTATAAGGAGATGAAGGGAGTCCACCCTTCAGTCTGTATTCATCACATTTACATTAAAGAAGATTGTAAACCAGTCAGGAAGCCTCAAAGGAGGATGAATCCAGCCCTTAAGGACATTGTCAAACAAGAACTGCAAAAGTCGTTGGATGCAGGATTCATCTACCCCATCTCGGACAACGAATGGGTCTCTCTTTTGGTGCTAGTGCCAAAGAAAAATGGGAAGTGGAGAATCTATGTAGATTATCGAGAACTAAACAAGGCTACCAAGAAGGACCATTTCCCTTTGCCTTTCATAGATCAAGTGCTAGATGGCCTGGTAGGGAAGAAGTTCTTCTCCTTCCTAGATGGGTTTAGTGGGTACAACCAGATCCAAATCATCCCGAAAGACCAAGATAAGACCAGTTTCACTTGTCCTTAGGGTACTTTTGCATACCGGGTCCTTCCTTTTGGGTTGTGCAATGCTCCCACCACTTTCCAGAGAGCAGTACTGGGCATATTTACTGAACTAGTTCATGATTCAGTGGAAATCTATATGGATGACTTTACCCCTTATGGTTCTAACTTCTAGGAAGCTGTGACTAACCTAGGAAAAGTTTTAGCGAAGTGCATTGAAATGAACTTGTCCCTCAGTCCTGAAAAATGCAAATTCCTGATGACTGAAGGGACCGTGCTAGGTCATACAATTTCTCAGCAAGGATTACAGGTGGATCCCAACAAGATTGCCATCATCCAAAGGATCCCACCTCCTCAAAAGGTAAGAGATGTTCAGAGTTTCCTAGGCTTAGCAGGGTATTATAGAAGATTCATTGAAGATTTTAGTAAGCTAGCCTCTCCACTGTTTGGTATTTTGGGAAAAGATGCTGAGTTCATATGGACTGACAACTGTCAAGAGGCTCTGGACACCTTGAAAGGTAAACTGGTAACTGCCCCAATCTTGAGAGGTCCAAACTGGGCCCTACCTTTCCACATCCATACAGATGCCTCAAACAAAGCAATAGGAGCATCCTTAGGGAAATTTGATGAGAAGCTGCCTTATGCCATATATTTTGTAAGTAAAAACTTTTCCAACGCAGAATTAAACTACACTGTAATTGAAAAGGAGCTCCTAGTTGTAGTCTATTCCCTAAATAAGTTCAGACACTACATAACTGACTATCAAACATTTGTACACACTGATCATGCTGCAATTAGGTATCTGATGAATAAACCGAACATAAATGCTCGTATTATTAGATGGCTACTTTTATTGCAACAATTTGATTTAACCATTGTTGATAAGCTGGGTAAGGAAAATGTTGTTGCTGATTTTCTATCTAGACTAGATCTACCTGCAGGTGAAGAAGGAATGGTGGATGATCAAATGCCAGATGAACACTTATTTGCTATCTCGGTACTCTCTCCATGGTTTGCTGATATAGCAAATTACTTGGTTTCAGCACAGTTTCCGCCACACCTATCCTCAAAAGAGAAAAGCAAGATCGTGGGGAAAAGTGCCCCATTCACCTGGATTGGGGGAAATCTCTTCAAACTTGGCCCAGATTAGGTTTTGAGGCGATGTGTTAGGGAGGAAGAAGTTTTTGACATTCTCCTAACCTGTCACGATGGGCCTTGTGGGGACCATTTTGCAGCAAAGAGGATTGCCTTCAAAATTCTGCAAGCAGGTTACTACTGGCCCACTCTTCATCAAGATGTCAGAAGATATATCAGCCAATGTGACTAGTGTCAAAGGATGGGAAAACCTACTCCAAGAGATGAGATGCCCCTGCAACCTCAAGTGACTTTCGAGTCATTTGAGAAGTGGGGCATGGACTTTGTGGGTCCTATCAACCCTCCTTTAAAACAAAAATATTACATCATTATGTGCACTGATTATCTGACAAAATGGGAAGAAACAAAGGTGATCAAGGCAGCAACAGAAGAAAAATTAGCTAAGTTTTTGAGAGAAAATATCTTCTACAAGTTTGGTTATCCAAGAGAATTAGTCACAGATCAAGGGAGTCAGTTTACCTCCAATCTGATTGAAGACCTGCTCACACATCACAAAATTAAGCACAAAACTTCCACCCCTTATCATCCGCAAGAAAATGGATAGGTGGAAGTCACTAACAGAGCTTTGGAAGTGATTTTGACCAAGGTAGTGAGCAGTAGTAGGAAAGATTGGGTAGATCAATTGGTTGAGGCCACCTGGGCCTATAACACCACATGGAAAACCACCACTGGGTTCATGCCCTATGAACCGGTCTATGAGAAGAAGGCTTTCCTGTCAATAGAATTTGAATATAACACATTAAGGATGGCAGCTCAGTTGGAGCTGGATATCAGCCATGCACAAAAGGATAGGTTACTTCAGCTAAGTGGATTGGATGAACAAAGATTGTAGGCCGTTCTCCACTCAGAGGTAGTCCAACTTCCAAGGAAAATATGGCATGACAAACACCTCAAATAAAAACAATTCCAGGAAGGAGATTGGGCGCTGATGTATGACTCAAGATATAAATATTTTAAGGGTAAACTGAGGACAAGATGGTTGGTACCATACACAGTAGAAAAATACAATGATAATGGCTTAGTTATGATCTAGACCATCAATTAAGAAGCCATCCCCATGCTCGTCAATGGGCATAGGTTGAAGATCTACAAGAAGCCCCTTTCCAAGCAGGAATTCATTAAGAATCTGAGTAAAACAGTGTTGGTAGTGGAGCAGGTCTTTGCATCCACTCCACCCACAGTCTAAACAAAAAAAAAAAGAGAGAGAGAAAAATAGAAAAAAGAATAAAAGATCTGTTATAGCTCCAAATCTCACTACTATGGTTTGTGATGCTGCACTTATGGCCTAGGGAAACCCCTCCTTCCAGACCTGGTCCAAAATCTAAAAAACAGTGTTTTATTCCTTGTACGCGACATTGCCCTGAGTTAAACGCGTGTGTACGCGGGTTCATATATACCCAACCCACGTATATGTATTAAAACACTTAAAAAATAATAAAACTCCTTATTTTCGGGCGGAGATCGCGGGTTTTACCTGCTGATCACCTATTAGTGCCCGTGGCCTCAACTGTCCCCAACCAATTCCTAACTAAAAAACTACTTTGGAATTGGTATAAAATGACACCAAGGGGAAGGCCTAAAGGGAGGAGAGAGTATAGAGAAAGGTTATTATACCGAGTTTTCCCCCTGATCAGGTCTGAAGACCCTTGTGCCTTCTGCACTTCCCCCATTTTGTACAGGAAACCCTTGTTTCCTTGTGATTTGACGTTCATCCCTTAGTCATGACATCTTGGAGTGAGTATTGGAAGGAGACCTATTAGAGGCTTGAGGCGGGACGGATCCAGAAGGAGGCTGAGCCTTGAGCCTGCAGAAGTGGTTCAGGTGATATTGCTCTTTTCTGTACTATTCTATTTGTCTAATAAAGAAACACGTATTGTTCCCGATATGCTTCTTTCTTTATGTTAATGATGTTCATGTTTGAATTTCATGTATGAATGGATGTCTAAAAGTTTATAACTAACTCCTTTCTTGTATAACATAAAGATGATTTTTACATAAATTTTTGTCCATATATTGCTGCATTCTTTGGAATTGTTGTTTTTGCAGGGCAAAGGAGCGGAAGGGACGTGAAGAAGGGTTTGCACCCTTGAGGAACTACCCAAACGTAGGACCTGAGGTACGTCCTTCTCACCTTAGAAATAGCTTTTTCTAGCATAATGGTTCTGTGTGTGCATGTTTCTTGATTTAGACAACTTTCAGTCTGCTAGGGTTCCACCCAAGAGCCTTAGGGGATAAAATCCCGCAACAAGATCCTTGGGTGAAAACCTCTTGGAGGCACCCCAACTGTCTCAAAAAAGAGATGATGAAAAGAAAAAAACAAAAAACAAAAAAAACAAAAAAAACAGAAAAAACTAACTTCTTTTGAATGCATTGCAAATTGCAAGGGGGTCACAGAAGAAAAAGGACATGTCCACGCTGCATACACCCTTGATAGCTCATTTCTCCATTGCCATTGTCTTTCCCTAGGCCTTAGTCTCGCTTGTTCTGCAACTTTTGCATCCTACAGGAGACTCTGTGCATTCTACAGGAGGCTCCCGTAAAAACCACAAAGAGCTCAAAATCAAGTTCAGAAAAGACTTCGAGGGCTATAAATTTGTCTAGAAGGCCTGTGGACCTCCCTGCCACCATTCATCCTCCTAACTCTCCATTCCATCCCTGCACCACCACATTTCCACTCGCTTTTTCTTCCCTGCACAGAAAACACAGAAATTTTGTTTCTTTTGTTTTTTTAAACAAAAGGAAAAAATGATGAATAAAACAACAACATTCTTCACTTGTTTCTTACCTAATGCATTCCAACTACTTTTCCTTTCCTTCAGCACCTTCCTCAGCTGTCTCTTCAATCCCTGCTCAAGCATCAACCATTAGAGGGAGAAGCAGCTATAGGAAATCTTGCAGGATTCCTGTAACCGCTGATCCCTTTAAAAAAATGAGCTCCAGAGGTAGGGTCAGTGCAGCGAAGATGTATACAATGTGAAAGGAATAGTTCTTGATAAAAAATCACCAGCATAAGGTAGCCAAGCCACCAGTTCAGAGGCCACGAGCACCAACATCAGCAGCAATAAAAAAAAAACAAAGTGCCAAAGTTTGAGCATGCAAAGCACGGTAGCGACCAACAGGTAAGTGGCTAAACCCGTTCCTCTATTGCATGAATACTATTTAGAAACTCCATGAACCATTGAGATGGTCACGATTAAATGAAATTGGTGGCTAGCTAATTGGCCACCCTCATCCAGTTCAACCAAGACTCATCTAATTCAAACAGCGTTTAGAAGGTGCAGTCAGCATGTGTGGTCCATCAACTTAGGAAGAAAAAACTCAGAACCAGTAGTGGTGGTGGTGTATAACGGGAATGATGGAAGTGATGGCAGGCAGACGACATGATATACCATAATGGCATTGGAGTAGGGACCAGTGGTCCAGATGGGGATAATGTACCCTTCATGCCACCTCACTTCGTCACCGCAGATCACACCATAAGCTTAAGTACGATATAGTAGAAGCCTCCACCACCTTTTGTTCTCATTTGCATCAATGAGTTCTCGGCTACCACAACTCATCTACCACCTACAGAACATTGAAATAGTCGCTCTCTACCAGTTTTCAAAACCCTTCTACTTATTGGACTCTACAGGAGCATTATCGCACTCTACAAGAGTGGAAACATAGTCTACAGGAGCCTTTCTACAGGAAGGCCAGAGAGCAGCTCTACAGAGGGAAAATTCAAAACTTTTGCCAAATTCAAGCTCGAAAAAAGGTACCCTTAGAAACACACTCTGCATGTGATATATATACGAAAGGTGGTGGGATTTGAAGCAAAGTACTGTGTTGAAAAAGGAAGGGAAAGTGGAAACAAAAGTCTGCCTGTGTTTTCTGAATTATATACGGTCTATCCATTTTACTCTCTGCACTAAAAGTCTATCTTTTCCTTCCCCGTATTTTCCTGTAAAGAAGAGATGCAACCATAGAGAACCTAGCCTAAAAAAGTGAATTTGCATTGGGAAGTCTGTCTATTTTGTGAGAAAGAAAAAATATTGTTTTATATACTCTCTATTTTGTCAAACTATTGATTTCCTCAGAAAGCCCAAGAAGTAAATTCAGGTTGAGAATAGGGTTTGAAGCGTAGGAAAAATACAATTTGTTTTTTTGATTAAAAAGAAGAAACACGAACAACTCTCTCTGGTTCTAAAGAAAAATCTCAGTTGTTCCTCTGTTTTCGGTTTTGAAAATTTGTTGCCTTCCTCCTCACCTGAGAATTTCCAGCAGACACTAAACATCATGACAGGGGGTTTTATGAGAAAGGAGCCTTTGAACTCCACCAAATTGCATGAACACCCAGAAGTGGTAGCCCTCTTTACCAGGGCAAATTGGATGCCCTTCTTTGAAAGAATTCATGGGTATGATGAGGAAGTGACAGAGGAATTTTTAATGTATTTAAGACTCCATTCAAAAACCCATGCTACAATTAGTTTTAGGGGTCTACCCATAAAGATTACACTAGAATTTATCAGAAGAATCACAGGTCTTCCACTTGGGCTCCCCTGTAGCAAAGAAGAAAAACCACTAGGACAGGTTGCTAAAAAGACATTTTTCCAGCCTGATGAACATCCTGTAGAGGATAAGAATGGGATCAGAAGGAAAAGTATACCTCATCCATGGGGTGAGGTCAGCTACTAGATCATGAAATATATCTCTTGCGAAGGGAGATACAGTATAGTCTATGGTTATCATTTTAGATTATTGCATGAACTAAGATATGGAATGGACCTACCTGCATCTAGAAAACTTAGTCTGCCATATTTTCTCCTCCAGTCTTTGATAGAGTGTGGCACCAAATTGAATGTAGGCGTTCCAGACCAACTAGCCCACCATGGGCTCATTAAATTACTGGTAGAGGATGCCCTCCACACATACACAATCCCTATAGCCTAGGAAATTTTCAGGAACATGATTAGGGAAGATGACATAAAAACTCTCACAAATGACCTTAGTCCATCTAGCAGTGAAGAGGAGGAGCAGAAAGAGCAACTTGAGACGAAAATCCATGAGGAAACACAAAATATTCAAGTAGAAGAAGAAAAAGAGGAAAAACAGAGAGAAGAGGAGAAACATGACACAACCACAATTGAACCTAAAGCAGAAAATAAAACAACATCAAAAGCAGAGAAGAGGAAGAGGACAAAAGCTGAGAAGAAGAAGCCCAAGACAACTTAGAAAAAGACTGCCACAAGAAAGGCAGAAACTCAGCAAGAAAAGGAGAAAACACCACCAGAGATAGTAGAAACAAAATTTGAAACAACAGACACAGGCAAAACTGCAGAGGATGAAGAAGAAAAACAGCAAGAAGAAGTGTCTCCTGAGATGCTAGTAAGAGAAGTAGCAATTGTTCTTGCTGCACTTAGCACTCCAGCTAAGCAAAAAGGGAAAAGAAAAAGACAGATATCTATGTATTTCAAAGCTCAGAGGAGCACCAGAATCAAGGTGGGCAAGCCCTAGCCACCTTCGAAAGAACCTATTATCATTGAGGATGCACCTACTATGACAAAGGAGGAATCTCCCTCCAAAATCTCCATCACCTACGAGAGAGGGAGTCCTAAGACCTCCACCTGGAATGAAAGGATCAAATTAATGGACTCTAAACTAGTCCTACAGGAGGCACAAACCTCTCTACAGGAGACATTGGCTAAGCTCAAAGAAACTAAGAAAATGGAAAAGAAGGCAGAAGAATAGTCCCAAGAGGAAGGTAAGGCAAAAGAAATACCAGAGCCTGGACCTCAACCTAACTTAGGCTCCTATTACAATCTTCTGGAGGGTGGGAATATCATCCCACAAAAATTTGCAGTGCCGCTTTTCTTTGAAATAGAAAAGGAAAGAGTCAGGACCCACACCTAGATGTAGATTGCAAAATCCAAAGGGGTCGAAGACATAGGACACATGGAAAACAAGTTGAGAGAGATGAGCAGAGAATTGAGCATGGTAAGGCATACCAAGAGCATCAGAAGAGCTCAACTGCAGGAAGAAAATGAATTGTTGAAAAAGCAGCTACAAGAAAGGGAACTTCAAGGAGGAAATGAGCTGTCAACTCTAAAAGGACAGCAACAGAAAGAAGGACCCCAGGCAGATAATGAAGTAGCAGAGTGACAACAAGAAGAAGAAGAACCATAGACAGATAGTGAGACACTGATGAAACAACAGCGAGAAAAAAAATCCCAGGCAGCAACTGAAGTGCTGACTTTAAAAAGGCAGCTACAGGAAAAGGAAGCCTTGTTAGTTTGCATGGCCAGCTGGGCAATGGAGGCATTGCAGTGCAGGCAGGTAGCCAAATCATATGCACTATGCCTGAAAGACCAGTGGCTCCAATTTTGGATTAAAACACTGGCCCAGAGGGGCACAATACCATTTCAAGATTATGGCCAATTTATGCATTTATGTGATCACAACTCAGCTGACGATAAAGTAAAGCTAGCAGAATTTTACGTACACAACATGGCACTCACTAACATGAATTTATGGGATCCAAATGCTGCATTGGGAGATTTGAAGTCAATGGCTATGGCTTCTTGGATGTGCCATGAAGAGAAGATAGCAGTGGAAATTCAGAAAATGATGGCAAAAGAGTTGAGTGAGCCCCTGATGATTAGAGCCGAACCAACAGAACCCTTAGCCCTCATCTATGCCCACCAACACCTTGCAGCTAATCCTCAAGTTCTCCTTGACTATGTTGACAAGCAAGCACAGGCTATTTCTCATTTCGAGGATATGGAGAGATTGCTTGGCGATGATTGCCTTCATGCCTGCATGAGAAGGTGGAATACATTGCCACATAGCCTAAGGATCAGGGAGTACCACTCCCCAAACAGGATAAGGGAAGCCATGAGGAGAGTACCCTTGTATAAGCACTCAATGAAAAATTTGAAAGCCAACTGGATTGGGCTTAAACTCAGCCCTCCACTGCTGCTAGGACTGTTGGAAGGAGTTAAGGAGGAGGAAGAACAGAAACAATGGGAAGAAGTGGACAGGAAAGCAGGTTTCCATGATAGAGAGGAAGACATCACATCAAAGGCTTGGGATGTCAGAGAATCTATCAGAGCTATTAAAGATGAAGAGCTAGATTAGTTGCTCAGAGGATGAGCAACCCATTTAGCAGGGGGTGATGATGAGCCCCAGAAATGGGTAACTATATGGGCTCATTCTGCCTCTTATTTCGACTTAATCCACCATTCTCATTATTTTGTTGCATTTTTTTGAATATATTTATGCTAATAGAGTGAATTGGGTTAGTCACTGTGCCATGTAGTCTAATGAGTGTTTTATGCATATTTTTTGGACAATTTTGGACAAATACAAGGAATTAATGAGCAAATGGCAGCCAAACTCGAGGAAAATAGGGAAGAGGACTTGTAGCGGGGGTGTCTACCTCATTAAAGACCCCTTTACTCAAATCCTCCATCAACAACTTGGAGTAGAAAGGGCCACATTAATGATTCCAAGGGGTAGCCGAGCAAGTCAAGTAGGACTGATGTTTACCTTTAGTTCTAAGAAGCCGAGTTCCTTGATTTTAGGAGGACTATTGGAAGTCCCCATTTGTATAAATAAGAAGGCTTAGGGCCTCAATTTTTTAGTTGGATTTTAGCCAGTTATTGGTATATTTTCGCACTTTTGTGCAGCATTGTGCTCAGCTCATTTCTGAGCTCTTTTTGAGAACAATTTATGTGATGTAACAACCATTTTTGATAATGAAGATGAAACAGGTTTTGAGCCAGCATTGATCTCTTTCATAGGGCTGAAGCTCTTGGGTTAGGGCCCAACCCAAGCTACCTAGAACCTCCTTTGTGTACTTATATGTTTTGCTTCTACTCATGAGTTAATTTCTATTGCATAGATTCATTTTACTTCATTAGATTAGGTTGTTTTTGATGGTTAGTATAGTTGTTTTTTGTTTCAAGTTACTTAAGTAAGTTGCTATAGTGACAGAAAATGATTCAAAAAGGCCAATAGCAGGTCTTGATCTCCTTTCTCCCTTCCTAGAACTATGATTTGAGGTCAAGGCATTACTGTTGCCACCAAAAACACAGTTTTTGCTCTTCCATGCAACTCCTAGTGTGATAACTTGAGTTGGAAAAGTTGTTATTAGTTCAGATTCACTTTCTTAGATCATTTCCTATTCTTTTACCATATTTCTCTCTCATTCTTTTCTGTTCATCATTTTTCTATTTGTAGGTCAGAAATTAGGTCAAGCTAGAAAAAACTCTTTTTTAGTTCTTTCTTTGGTCGGTTTTGATAAGTAAATGCGTAGATCTCTTGCAGGACATCCTAGCTCATCATTCCTCCATAAAATAGCTAGCACCAGCTCACTCCTCATAGATTCCCCAGCTCATTCGCCACATTCCTCTAATCTGCACTAATTTCTGTGTTTTTTCCATAAAGCTGCCTTCTTGCCATTTGAACAAATCCAACCATCACGTTCATCCCTGATCTTCCTTGACAAGTTCTAGACTCCTCAACACCTTCATCGAGCCTTCATTTCCCTTTTCCCATCATTCTTCCTCTTTCAAAACCCTAAAAACAGCTTTCGGCCTCTTCCTGTAGATCCTCCTGTAGAACCTCCTGTAGATGCCCTACAGCCTCCTATAGAATTTCCTGTGAGTGATTTTTCGAAGTCTAATCACAATGAAAGTCTTCACAAGGGTACTAGGGGCTTCTTATGACCTCTCCACACCTTCCTCACCCTATGCAAAAGCCCACTCCATCTTCCTTTGCCACCAAACTTCTGCACAATCACAACCAGATAAATCACAAGCATAATAATTCCACACAAAAACACTCAAAAGTACAAAAAGATGATTTCTCCTCATTTCATTTCAGCAGTAGCTTGAATAAATACAATTTACCTTTTCAGTAGGCAATGGCACTCACTGCATTAGTTTCCATCTCTTTTCTCGCAAAAGTAGGGTTAGTGGCTAAACTAGGGTTTGCTAGGGTTTGTGTTTCATTTCAGTTTTCCTTCTCTTTTTGCAAGTGGAATAGCCCTTATAGAGTTAGATTTCTTCCATCACAGTAGAAGATTCTTCTAATAAATTATAGAATTTGGCTTAAGCTCCTAGCGAACTTGCGCCAGCTAATCAAGTGACAGCCTGTAGTAAGAGCTAGTACTTGTGCATACAACATCATCGCTTCCAAGTTTGTTATGAACTACCAGGTTGATAAAAGTAAAGAAGGAAGCCCCAGGAGTTGCAGCATTATTGCTGCAATACTGGAGCCCACCACATTCCATACCTCTTGTGGAGTCTTATCCTCCAACATTGATGAGCTGATTTGTTGACTAGGTAACATGCAGTCTCCACTGCCTCTGCCTAGAATTCCTATCCTAACCTGGCACCTCTAAGCATGCTTCTTGCCTTTTCGATCAACCTCCTATTCATTCTTTCTACAAATCCATCTTGCTAAGGTGTGTATGGAGTAGTCTTCTTTTGTGTTATACCACACTTACATAACTCTTAAAATTCCTTCTTACAAAACTCTCCACTGTTATCTATCCTCAACACCTTTATCTTCTTCTATGTCCGGTTTTCCACCAGAGCCTTAAATTATTTAAACCTGTCAAAGACTTTAGATTTCTTCTTGAGTAAATATATCCATGTATTCATTGAGAAGTCATATATAAATTATACATAGTACATAGACTTAACTAGTGATGGAACTAACACAGGTCCAAGCGCATCACTGTGCAAAAGATCTAATATTTGTTTCGTCCTCTTAGCACCAGAGGGGAAACTCACCTAATTCTACTTCCCATATACACAATTTTTACAAAAATCAGAATACAGATAGAAATTAGAAATACCTTCTCCCATACCATTACCATGAAGTATTTGAAGGCCCTTCTGTCCAGTATGTCCAAGCCTTTGATACCATAGCATGGTCTTTTCTCCAAAGACCACTAGATTTTTTGCTCCACTTTCAGGAACCAGAGAATTGTTCTACCCATCAATAACAATGCTACCTAGAAGCTTGTACAAATATTCAATCTGAACTCACCACATCAATACCAATTCTCTCTGAACATCTTGCAGGTATCTTTCTCGAACATTTTTTTTACACCTGCACCATCCAACTTGCTTACAGAAATCAAATTTTTGGCGAATGCAGGAATATGCCAAATACCCAGAACTGTTCTAATACTTCCACTTTGCAACTTAAATTTGACTTTTCCATGACCAATTATTCTATCCTTATTGTCATCCCCTACGAAGACATCACCACCATCATATTTCTCATGTTCGCAGAACCACTCCTTATGGGACTAAAGGATGCACCTGATTCAATCAACCATGCCTCATGATCTACATGTGTACTTGAAGAAGAAGGAAAGTACACATCCCCACCTTCATCTGAGGTGGTTGTTTCCTCTACAAAAGCAACATCATCAGATCCCTTCCCTTTCTTAGGATCTTTAGACCTACAATCCTTTTTGAAGTGCCCTTCCTTTCCACATTTCTAGAACACCTTTACAAGTTTTCTTGGAGATTTAGATCTCCCACTCGATGATTTATTTTTGTTTCTTTTCTCGGACCATCCTTGTATAGACAAGACATCACCATTATGGCCCTTCATATTTTTCTGTCTCATCTCCTCGAACAACAAGGATTAGACTATTTCATCAAACTGCAAGGCAGTCACATTGGTACCTATTGCAACAACCAATCTATCCCACGAATCTGGTAGAGAACACAACAAAGTAATACACTTATCTTCATCTGAAATGTTTATATCAACAGATAACAACTGGCTTACCACAGTATTAAAGTCATTGAAATGCTCTGTCACTGAGTCTTCATCCTTCATCCTCAAGGTATACATCTTTTTCCATAGGAACAGTTTATTCACTAGAAACTTAGATTGGTACAAAGTCCCTAAGTTGTCCCACAAATCCTTCGCCAAATATTCCCTAATACATTGAACAATACTGAATCTGAGATACACAACTGTATTGTGCTCTTTGCCTTCTGATCCAACTTTGCCCAGTCTTCAACACACATTGTCATTTTTTTAGTACTTGGATCTACCGCGATGCACTTATCTTTATCGACCATCAGATCCTCCATCTTGAGTTTCCACAGCTTGAAACTCTAACCATAAAATTTCATGTTCTCTATCTTCCCATTTCTCGCCATATTCTTTCCCTGCAATAATCGATCCTGCAGATCTCCCACTGAACAGGGTCTACCACAGGCCCAAGAAAACCCCTTAGTAACAAAGTTGTCCCCTTGAAGCTAAAACAACATTGATACCAAATGTAGGTTTTAACCCCATAGAGGAATTACCTGCATACGAATTCTAAAAGCAGAAAATAAACAATGGAAAGAGAATAAAAAACAAAACATATATACACAGAGATTTTCCCCTAGATTCCAAAACTAGGACTACCATATTGATTTTTCATTATATTCCTTTCAATTTTACAATACATATATATACATGATGAAGCATTGATAAAACCCAGTCCATTAACCCTACATTAGAAGATAATTGTAGTTCCCTTGACTGGATCTACAAAATACCATGGAAGGAAACCATCATGCCCAAAATCATGTGTGAAATCCATGCGCAAAGCCATAGGTAGGTCCACCTACCTAATATAGGGTCCAAAAAAAATTTCTCGGGGTGTTGCGCTCGACACAATGAATAGGGGGGGCTATCAACCCCCCTGTGACCCCCTCGCACATGTGGCTAGTCTTGGAAAGAATATAACACACACCCAACATACTTCACCTAAGCTAACATCTTCCTTCTTCCAATTACCTTCTAGAGGAGTCTCCATGGGGTTTGTTGCTCTTCATGTGAAACTTATTCAGAATCTCATTGGCATACATTCCCTGAGAGACAAACAATTCCTCATGTTACATAGTAAAATGTCACTGTCGCCTTGTCAGTCTCCTTACTGTATCATAAAGTCACATTCACCTTGCCCATGCTCTCTAAAATGGCTAAAAACCCTCTTTGCCTAAGTTAATTGAATCATCACGTCTGTTTATTAAATAACCGCGCTGACTGGCGGAGGATAATGTAACTGCTGCGTTGCTAGCACGGAAGCACACGTGTTTTCCGCGCTGGTCCAATTTCATGGACAGTGCCCCCTCCGTTTGTATCACTGTGCGCTGACCAGACCTCTTCTATAGTTGATTTGCGATGCCAACGCACCAGCCCAATTTTGCACCCGCGCTGATCCTGTTTAGGCGAGTTTGTTCTAACAGCCAGCCTTCCAGATGACTCAAGACTTGGCTGTTAGCATTGCTTAGGTCGCCATCCTTTCTCTGGCATGTCTGTTCGACTGATCATCCACTTATCTTGGGGGAAAGCTCATCCTTTACCTATTCATGGAGACTCCTTCTCCTTTATAAGCCTCCTCCATTGCCTATGAGCAGCTAGTTTTTGATAGTTTTGGAACATATAGACTTTGATTGAGGAATTCTTAGTGCATTAGTGCTGCTCTTTGTAGGCATTTGGTGTGTTGTGTGAGGATTGCTTTTGAGCTTGAGGAAGGTCATGAGTTTGTTGCCTTGTATGTGAGAGAGAGACCTCTTTGACTTGGGAGATTTACTTCAAAGGTGAATGCTTGGAAGACATGCTGGCTGGACCCTCTAGAGAAGGACTCAGCGTCAGGACTTGGTTGTACCTTACTCTATTTTCTGATTAATAAAGATAGATGACTACTTTTATGGTTCCATTTCCATTTGTCCTATGAATGATTAATGTAAATTGCATCCTTCCTTACTGATACATAGTTGTTTTTAGTAGATTTTATGCTTGTGTTTGTTCTCTCTTTGCTTGTGCAGGTGTCCGTCTGTGAGGATAGTGGAGGACTGTGATCGGCTGGAGCAAAGGAGCGAAAGGATCATCTCTTCATCAAACATAGCATTGGAATCCAAGTAGGTTTCTTTTACCCACTTGTTAATTACAACTAGGAACCTGCAGTGTAGCATTGTTTGATTGTTGCTAGACCCCCTTTGGGCTAGTAGGGATCGCCTCTATCCATAGAGGGGATTTACCTCTCCAACACCTCATCTCCTTGCCATAATTCCATACCAAGAAAGTAATGCATGAGCCCCAAGTTTGAAATCTTGAATTCTCTTGAAAGATTCTATTTGCAATATTTTATCAACTTCTCATCACTTGTCAGAATGAAATCATCGACATATAATACTATAATCAACAATTTACCTTCAACCACAATATGGTAAAGGTTCACATTTTCTTCACTTTTGGTGAAGCCCAACCTAATGAAATTGTTTTCAATCCTAGTGTGCCAAGAACAGGGTGCTTGTTTTTGTCTATACAATGCTTGCTTGAGTATGCACACATGTGACTCTCTATTGAAGGTTTAAAATCCTTCCGACTACTCAATATACACCTCTTTTGTAATAATGTCATTGAGGAATGTTGTCTTCACATCCATCTGATGAATCTTCAGTACCATCTGCACTAATAGTGGTAGAATAGATTTGATTAATGAGTACCTTGCTACTGGAGCAAAGGTCTCCTCATAATCAATTCCCTCCACCTGAGAGAACCCTCTGGCCACAAATCTAGCCTTGTGTTTCTCCACACTCCCATGTGCTACTTGCTTTACCTTGTAAAGCCATCTGGAACTCACCACTCACTTTTGTGTTGGTCTTGGGACCACTTCCCAAAAACTATTTCTAATAATGGAGTCATACTCCACAACCATGGCGTCAACCCATATTGGTTGCTTCACTGCTTCCTCAAATGATGATGGCTCAATCTCTATACTCTCGCTCATAAGATCCATGTAGCCAGTGTACCGATCTAGTGACCTCCTCTTCTTGCACTGTGATGTTGGTTCTCCCACATTCTATCTAGCATCATGCATCAATCTTTCATCCTCTCTAGCATGTTTCCTTCCATCTTTGAAAGTCTCTCGATCAGTGGGTTCTTCCATTCTCTGCGCCTCTGCATGTGGTTGCTCCACATCATCCTGAGGTTCCTCTTTTGGAGGTAAAAGCTCCCCATCTACATGTAGTTGAAGCCCCCTTTCAAGGGAACATCTCATGGCCTTCGCTTTATCGAACTTCACATCTCTACACACCACTATCATCCTATTAGATGGAAGGTAAATCCAATAGTTGTGAGGTGTATCATTGTACCCCACAAATATTCCCAGCATAGTTGTTGGCTCTAGATTTTTCCATTCATCCTTGGTAACATGACAATATATTAATGAACCAAAGATCCTAAAGTGTGCCACATCTAGTTTGTTACCTAAAACATCTTCTTCTAGCATACTCATCCCAATAACTTGATGAAGGCTTATGTTATGAAAATAAACAATTGTGTTGCATGCTTTAGCTCACAAGTGCAATGGCAAGCCCTGATCATGTAACGTCGCCCATGCAACTCCCACAATACTTATGTTCTTCCTTTTAGCTACCCCATTCTGCTATGGGTTATGAGGTGCTATTAACTTTCATAAAGTTCCTTTTGATGCACATAAGTTCTTAACTTCATTCGACACATATTCTCCACCGTTATCGCTTACGAGGGATTTAACTTTCCTTCCTGTATATTTCAAAATGCTTTAAATTCATAAAATTTAGCAAACTTATTATCTTTCTTCTACATGAATACAATCCAACACTTACGAGGAAAATCATCAACAAATATTACATAATACTTGTGCTTGGTCGTGGATGTTGTCGAGAACAGACCACACACATTTGATTGAAATCGATCAAGGATCGCTTGCACTTTAATTTATTTTTCAAGAAAGGAAGCTTTGGTGTACTTCTTCTATGTACACCCTTTGCATGTGTCTCTCTACTCTAGTTTACCCTTGGGAAGTCCTGTAGAAATTTGTTGCATGATCTTCAAAGCTTCATGGTACAAGTGACCCAATCTTCTATGCCACAACTCATTGGTGTCTTGTCTTAGTAGCTTTCCTAATTTTGTGCTCAAAGAAATACAAACTTCTACATCCAATTTCTAGAGGTTCTTCACCCAAACCCCGATCCACTTCACCTGTCCTGAGGCTATGTGATGAAGGAAATCATTTCCCTTACTAAATATCACATCATAGCCATGGTCCTCCAACATGGAAATTGAAACCAAATTCTTCATCAAACGCAGAACATACATGCCATATTTTAATGTGAGATGAGAACCAAACTCCCTTGGAAAGGTAGCAGTACCGATGCAGGTCACGCTATACCTCCCATTATCTCCTATCAAAATGTGCATCTGAAGGTCCTTCTCCTCCAGGTCACTGAAGAACTATTTTTGTCGATCATATGGAATGAGGCTCCATTGTCCAGGTACCACACGCTACCCATATCATCATGCAATTGATGAGGATGAAATCCAGATCAAATTGTGAAGAAAGTGCTTCACGTGCCTCTCCTCTTGAGGGCTTCTTACTGACCTTCTTGTGTGGACACTTTGTGGCATAGTGTCCCAGTTTGTGACAGTGAAAACATTTTATCTTAAACATGTCCTTCTTCTTTCCACCCTAATTGTAATCTAATTTGGAATGGGATGACTTCCCCTTCCCTTTATTTTCCTTTCTAGCTAAGCCATAATCCTCCTCCTCATCATTCTTGGATGAGGATCCATCTCTGGTGTTCCATTGAATCTCTTCATCAACCAAATCAAAACACAACCACTCCCTCTCTGGTAGCTTTTTCCTCGCATTATCTGAGTATTGGTCAATTGTGCCATCTCTTAGGAAGTCTTAGAAGCACTAGGCTCACCAGATCATCTTCAACACTATAGCACCGACACTTCCAAGTTCATCCCGACATTGGGTGAACTTCGTCAAGTACTTCGGTATTGTGTCTCCCTTCTCCATCTTTATTTTTTTTGAACTTGTCCTTCAGTGCCATCTTCTTATGGTCACTTCTATTTTGAAACAGGCATGTCAAGGCCTTCAACATTGCAAATGGATTTTACTTACCATGGAGGTTCGAGACAATATGATCTTGAACTCTTTCTAGGATAATCCTTCTAGCCTTTTCGACACACTTTCTCCATTCTGACAGATCTTTAGCATCAAATGGCTTACGAGTATCTTTGTCTATGAATTCCTTAAGCTCGTTGTCTTCCAACACTACCTCCATCCTATCCTTCCAAGAAATATAGTTCAAACTACACTCAAGGGAATATTCGATTCTCAATCCATAGAACGACGTTCTACAGGCTTTGAAATATCATAATGTAAATTCTATTTCTCCTACAAAAGACAAACTTGTATTCTCCTCTTCTATAGTGATTTCAGCTCTGATACCCTATAGAAATTCCTTGTAGACTTCATATTGTAATATGATGAAACAATTGACTTGAATCTACTCTACTCATCAACGGAAAGAATAATTGATCGATGAAATCACAAAGCATAAAAGAGAAAGAATTGAATCATGCATAACACAATAATTTTCTAGGGAAAGCCGCAACTAAAAAGCCCTGCTATATGTATATTGGATTAATCAGAAAATATAAGAAGACTACAATTCTTTTCTCAAGACCGAGTAACATTTGCACTATCTCAATCTATTTCACTGTATCACAAACTAGCTCAAGCCAATACTTAGTCAAATTTGTTTCCTGCCAAGCTCTTATTTCCTTATGCAATTCCCTAGGGAATTAGCCCATATTTAATTGGGAAATTCCTCATCCATAATTGAGCAATTCATCTCTTTCCTCTGAATGCATGCACCACCTGTACAATTTAGATCATTTTACAACTAATAGTACACTATCCCACAACTCTAATCTCAATTGGGTATTTCTCTGATCTAACATGCATGAGTTATTTATGAGTGAATATTTAGTTTACTGGTTGAGAAGTGTTGGTTATGCCCCACTACTGTAGGTTACACCCCACTACAGGATCTCCCACTAATTCCTCCATCAGTTGGAACTAGTTTAACTGAATTTAACTTAGTTAAACTGGATTAAATCATTACAACTCAAAAGAACAACCAACTAGGTCAAATTAACTTAGATAACTATCACAAGGTGCTATAAGCATTAGAATTACAATTTAATTCCTAATTTCATTCAAGGACAAAATTAAATTAGGATTTTCTTGTTGAATTTTTCTACAATGTAGCACAAGAGAAGCAAAAGGATGCATGGTTTCTACATTCAGGTTGTCGCAATCATATGATAGTGAACATATAAATGTTTTCTAATTTTAATGAAAGTGTAAAATTTGAAGTAACATTAGGGACTAATAACAAAGTGTCAGTCATGGGAAAAGGGAGAGTCAATATTCTATCTAAGAAGGGGGAGAAGAAGTATATTTTAGATGTATATTTTGTTCCTAGTTTGAAGCACAATCTAATGAGCCTTGGAAAACTCATGAAAAAGGGCTATAAAGTCTTCTTTAAAACTGGATAATGTACAATTTTAGATAAATTCCCAAGAAAACAACTGATTATAAAAGTACATGTGGCAAGAAATAGGTTGCTTCCCCTAAATATAAAACCAGATTTGAAGGAAGAAGGTACGCAAGCACAATTATCAATGGATTCACAAGAAGATGGAAGAAAAGTTGTAGCTATCACACTAATATACTTTTAGGTAGAGGTGAAATATGAAAACTGGTTATGGCATCTAAGTTGAGCATATTAATTTTGTAGGTCTAATTTGCTACATAGGAAATTCATGGTAAAGGGATTGCCACTAATAGAAAAACTAGACAAATTGTGTGATGGGTCCATCTTGGGAAAACAACATAGAGAAACATTTCAAGAAGGAAAGTCAATAAGGGAAAAGGCACTCTTGGAAAATTTCCATTCACATTTATGTGGACAAATGCAGACACCATCGATTAGTGGTAGCTATTATTTCTTGACATTCATAAATGAATTTACAAGGAAGATATGGGTCTACTTAGTAAGATAGAAAAGTGAAGTGTTTGAGTGCTTCTGCTAATACAAAGCTCTTTCTGGGAAGCAAAGTGGACACTACATAAAATTTTTGAGAACTCACAGAGGTGGTGAATATGTCTCAAATGACTTTCTACATATTTTCATGGAGCATGGAATTCATAAACAATTTGCAACATGGTATACACCTTAGTAAAATGGTGTTATAGAGAGGAAAAATAAGACCATTATGGAAATGGAAAGGAGTATGTCGAAGGAAAGGCATTTTCCAAATGACTATTGGGTTGAAGATGTCATTTGCACAACATACATCATAAAATAGTGTCCAACCAAAAGTGTCAGGAATATGGTTCTTGAACAAGCATGAAGTGGAAGAAAGCATAGCGACAAAGGGGGTTCCTAGATGAATTAAGAAATAAGTTGGACAACAAGGGGGTTAAATGCGTATTTTTTGGATATAAGGATGAATCCAAGGCATATAAGCTCTATAATCCAATAATCAAGAAGGTCATAATAAATAGAGATGTGCAATTCATAGAAGAGGAAGCATGGGATGGAATTTTGGAGAAGACAATCAATATAAAAGAAAGAATACCACAAGAAGGAAAATAAGACTTGACAAAAAAAATTAATTCATCAATGGTGACACCTCCAACAACTATTCATCCCCAACAAGGCTATCATTAAGTAACACCATTAGAAAACAATAAGATAGTGTCACATAGTCAAGAAAATGCCCCTCCAAGTGCGCAACAAAGATCAACAAATCCATCTTCTACAAGTTCAACATCAAGTGACATGTCAATTACATCTTTGGCAAGCATGATATAAACAAAAAACAGAAATTTAAGTGAAATTCATGGTCATAATTAAGATGACAATAGTGCAGGTCTAGATATTCTATTTTCTTTATTTTTTCATTTAGATTATCCAATTCTTTTTGAATATGTAGTCGAGGAAGAAAAATGGGTAGAAGCAATGGATGAAGAAATAGAGGCA
The DNA here is from genome assembly GCA_000404065.3 of Pinus taeda. Lineage (NCBI taxonomy): Eukaryota > Viridiplantae > Streptophyta > Pinopsida > Pinales > Pinaceae > Pinus > Pinus taeda. The sequence goes on along the minus strand of APFE031729590.1, from coordinate 48,041 downwards.
ATAGAAAATAATACCACATGGGAGTTAGTGGATCTTCCAGAAGGAAAAAAAACTCATAGGTATCAAGTTGGTCTATACGATCAAAACCATTGTTGAAGGGAAGAATGAAAAGCATAAAGAAATAATTGTTGCCAAAGGATACAAGTATCAACATAGAAGATATTACGTAGAGACATTTGCGCCGGTTGCAAGAATGGAGACAGTGAAAACAGTGTCGTCAATAGCATCACAATATAAGTGGAAGGTATATCAAATGGATGTGAAATCAATGTTTTTGAATGGAGTCCTAACAGAGGAAGTGTATGTGGCTCAACCACCTAGTTATGAGGTTCAAGGCCAAGAAGACAAAGTGTATAGATTAAAGAATGCTCTTTATGGGATGAAGCAAGCACCAGGCACATGGTACAAAAGGATAAACACTTACTTGTGGGATAATGGCTTTAGAAAATGTGATAGTGAGCCTAATCTCTACATCAAAGAGAGTGATAGTAAGATCTTAATTGTTATTTTATATGTAGATGATTTGATTTTTATAGGGGGTGATGATCTCCTCATTGCTGATTTCAAAGAAGTCGTGAAAAGTGAGTTTGAAATGACAGATTTGGGGTTGTTAACATACTTTTTAGGCATAGAAGTGAATCAAATAGAAGATGGAATTTGTATTTCTTAATAAAAGTATGCATCCGATATCTTGAAGACGTGTAATATGGAGAACAACAAGTTTGCACCAAATCAAATTGTAATGGGTATGAAATTGAGCAAAGAATATTGTAGAAATAGTGTCAATCCAACACTATATAAAAGTATGGTTGGAATTTTAATATATTTGAAAACAACTAGACTAGATTTAATGTATGCAGTGAGCTTGGTTTTAATATTTATGGAGATACCAAAGGAGACACACTAGCAAGCAGCCAAAATTATTTTAAGATATGTTAATGGGACTAAAAGATATGGTATTTTATACACTATAGAAAGTGATTTCAGCCTGATTGGCTACACTGACTATGACTGGGCAGGAAGTGTCGATGATGGAAAGAGCACATCAAGCTATGTTTTCCATATGGGTTTGAGAACCGTTTCTTGGGCTTCCAAGGAACAACCACTAGTGTCACTATCGATAACTGAAGCTGAATATGTCGCAACAACAACAACAACATCTCAAGCAGTTTGGATTAGAATAATGTTGAAGGATTTATGGCATGAACAAGAAGGAACAACAACAACCCACCGCGACAACAATTTTGGAATCGTGTTGTCCAAGAATTTTTTCTTTCACAAAAGGAGTAAGAACATTGACACTAAGTATCATTTTATTAGAGAACTAATCAACAATGGAGAAATTACTTTGCAATATTATAGGTTACAAAAGTAGTTGGCATACATCTTCACAAAAACATTGAGAAGAGATAGTTTTGTCCATTTAAGAGACTATTTGGGAATTGTCAATGTCGATAGTTGTGATTGAGGGGGAGTGTTGGAATTAATCACACCAACCAAACTAAATTCCTGACTCTACACTATGACACTATGCTATACCAAAAACTACATAAAAAATCAGATAACAAATTTTGTTTCAGATTAAAGGACATGGATTAAATGAAATTTTGAACTGACGTACAAGCTCTCCACTCCTGCAAAACAACAATCAAGTAAGATCATAGATGTTGGCTTATGGGGGCCTGACCCAAGTTTGGAGTTATTTAGCCAAACAAATCCCTACACTACTGGCCCTTTCAGCATCAGCCTGCAGAGCGTGGACTGAAGTCTCACCGGAAGCAGTATGGGGGGATGATGGAACCAAGTTTCCGCACCCTTGAGATGTTTATGATGTCGATTTAGTCCAACTAGACCTGCCTTCATGCAGGTCGCTTCACACACTGTTCCAACCTTAGTTACCCTCGCGAAGCAACACAATCGTCTTTCGTGCATCCCTAACCAGGGGATGAGATGATTTTGCATTGATATGGCAGCGATCTGCGTTATTACCCTACCTAGACTAAATATCTTATGTATCTTCTTAACTGATCTTAGTTAACTTCACGTAAACAGATATTCTATCTTGCATTCGCTTGATCAACAGAATTATACACATTTGCACATCATATAAGTATTAGAAGTGAATTTCATACCTAATATAACATATGCACAAAACAGGAATTAAATACACATAAATGATAGAAGCTTCTCTTTATTAATACTTTCAATTGTTTACAGACTCGACTTGCCCTGCGCACTCAGCTACAAGGGTCTGCGCACTTAGCTGTGGACTACTAGGCCTCTGCACACTCAGCTTTAGAGCCTTCTCCTACTCTATGACTCAAAACTACACTTTACCCCTCATATCTATCTTGCATACATCATATTTATTCTTTGACTATGCTATCAAACTTCTTAGATCCTCGCTCTATTTATACAATCCCATGGTCCGCAGACCATGGGTAGAACTCTACAACTGACATTACATTAGCAAAATTAAGGGCAGACAACCCTATGACTCTTTAACAGACTACGTGCTCCACACCACAAAATGAGGAGTCTTTACATCGGAATTACAAAATTGACCAAAATCTGGGCTCTAATCCCCAAAAATTCCCTTGGGGGATCTTGCACCCAATAGGCCCCCAACACAAACATCGTGACTCGCCCTCAAGTCACTTTGTCGGTGCGGAGATCTTTGTGCAAGGACCTCTCAACTCTGCCTGGATCGCTACGAGTTCAGTAGCACACTAAGCAGCTACCTGCTGGACTTCCTCTACATGTTGTTCAGTGACCATTGTGGTTGAACTACTACCCTAAATCCTCTCCTATGTTTCTTTTAGTTGCATGAGCTTTGCTTCAATGGAGGTTGTAATGATATAAGCCTCATCGATCCATGGCTGTAGGCGTGTCTTCAAAATTACTTCCTTATGCCAAGCAACATCCACCTGCTCCTTGAGTGCTTTTTCCTGCTACATCCTGGCAAGCCTCTATGTAAGAGCAACCGTTTGCACGGTCCCTTTGACCTCGTCATACTTCTGCTGCAACTCACACACCTCTGTCTCAAGGCACTCTATGTTCAAGTCCTCTTGTAGGGTAATGAGGACCTCAAAAGACTGCTCGAATAGCTTTGTGTAGTCTGTCACTGCACTGTTAACCGCCGCCATTGTTGTTGTGATCGCGGTGGCACGTTGTTCCTTAACCTTCGGCGGAGTTGAGGGCTACACCTTCAATTTTAATTCTACTATCTGAAGGTTCAGCTCTAGCTGAACCTTGGCCATTTCTTCTCTTACTTCATGCACCCTTGCTGCTAACTTAAGTACCTTGGCCATTTCTTCTCTTACGTCATGCACCCCTACTGCTAACTTACGTACAGGCACCTCCATCGATTGCTCCGCTTGGATTGCCAACTCCAGGACCATCTAGTAGGCTTCCTCCATCACCTGCACTATTTATATGTTTTGTTCCATGGCCTCATTGCATTACAGGCTCAATGTTGATGCAATGCTCGCTCATTATTTGTATCACGCAGCTTTCCCTGGCTCATGCTTCTGTAGTGACTCCATCCTGTAAAATATAGAGTGTCTCTCGAGAGAGTGCAACCATGTTTAACCCAATTCCTTTCAAGATGTTAACCATAGGCTTGTTGGCCTCATTTTCTATAACGAGTGCTCCATCTGGTAGCACTATTGTGTTGGTCATCTGGGCACGTAACATTTCCTTGGCCACCGATGTGTCGACTACGAGGCTGGTTGACACTGTGCCAGCCTACGGAGTGCGCACTTGCAACTCCTGTATCTGTGTCCAGAGCACCCCCAATACCATCTATTGTTTCTCCTCAAACTATTGGAGGGCCTACTTAGTGACTTCCCTCATCGTTTCCCCGATATCGTGTAGATCACCTTCAATAAGGGTGATAGGGTCGAACGAAGTCATTGAGGCCTTCGTCTTCTTTTGCAGCCCTACCTAGTCTCTTGTACACGAATGTTTTAGCTAGGTGGACATTGTTTGCAGGTCCATGCCACCTTGTTCGGTTTCGGTCTCCAGCTCAGGCGAAGGGGACTTCTGTCCTTCGTGCTCTTCTTCTATTGTCTTCTGCTACTCCTCAACCAACTTCGCAGCGCTGTGCGCTGCCTAGGCCTTAGCTACCACTTCTTCCTTCCTATGCTTTTCTGCCAACTGTACCATCTGTAGTTTCACCTATTCCTTCTTCTGCTGCACGACGAACTTCTCTGCTTGCACCACGGAGCTAGATGGTGTGTGCCACTCTGGCAGTCAAGACTCAAGGACCCTAAAGATGACATCATCGGTCGCGAAATAGGGTAACTTGCGCTATGTCTTCATGTGGTCCTTCCATGCCCTGATGAAGACATGGTGGAAGTATTCTTTGAACTCTACGAAGTTCTGTAGACTGTTGTAGACTGTGGGCGATAACTTTGGCTTGCAATGAATCCCCATCTTGATGTTCATCTCCATGTGGACCAAGAATATTTTTCCTTCCCTTATCCTTTGTGCATCCCTCATTTCCCACAGTGAATCATACTTTGCTGCCTCTGGAAGGTCCTGCGTGATCGTCGGGAACTAGATATCTTCAGGCAACTCCCATGCCACCAATACTATCGATAACAGGAGCCACGCATAATAGAATGCTTTACCCTGCTCATGTTCCTCACGGCAGTTCTCAAGGAACTCTTTGCATAGATAGTTTTCCCTGTTAAACTGGACCCCTTATGCACATTGTGTTGCTAGAGCAACCACCAGCATGGGCACCTCATCTGCGCAGCACTCTACATCACCTTTCCTACCAATATCTGTGTCGCATCCTTGACAACAGGGTTGTTGATGTTGGAAATAGCATACCCTCGCTTCTTCTTTTCCACCTTAAATTTCTTCTTCATGGCCTTTGTGATGGCCAAATCATCACTCTTTCCCTCTGAGATGTTTGGTGGGTCATCTCCTATGCAAGGGAGCCATGTAATCCTATGAATCAAATGGTTTGTGATGGGGATGGGCTCCTCCAGCCACAAGCACCCATCATGCACGAAGCAGAGTAGTTTCCTAATGATCAAGCACCCAGAGTAGGTTTAGCAATCCTATCTTCTCTACACCTCTCAGCCATTTATGTGGCTCTAGCCCTATTATTCCAATCGGTGCATCTCTCTTCTCATGCATTAGCTGCACAGTCGCTAGATGTAGGAACTTCTTGTGGTCTGCGAGGTCCCAGTCTTCAAATTTTAACATGGGCACCCATCCCAAGTGCACTCCTTCAAAATAATGTCATCGAGGAGAAACGGGGTTTGCATAGAGCTCTTTCTCTCATCTATATCCTTGGGCACCATCGCTTTACCCTTTCGTGGAGGAACATATGCGGGAAACCTAGTGAGAGGGTCTGCACCCCACGTTTCAACTTCCATCTTTACATCCTCCTCAACCAGGATTTCTTCAAACTCTTCCTCCTCATCAACCTCAAAATTGATGGCTTTCCCCTTTTCCTCCATTATGAGCTTAGTCCTTAGCAGATTTCTAGGCGAGACGTGCACCAGTACCATGGCTTGCTTGTCCTTCTTAGGTCTCGGCGTGCGCAGAGATTTATTGATCTCAATGACTATCATGGCACTCTCTGGGGCTTCCACTTCTGTAATTGCCTATGTAGCTTCCTCAGTGGTCATTGCTCCGGTATCTAGTACTTCCCAGGTGCTACCATAGTGTGATTCCACAGTTCTCTCAGTGTCCCTGACAATTGCTCAAGCAACGAATTCACTTTCAAAAGATTGAATAAGTCTCGGTTCATGAATATCTGAGCGCGAAACAACTCAGTTCTAAAATTGCCAAGTGTTTTTTGCTGGATAGTCATTTGTAATTTATAGCATCTTTCAAATTTGGATTCAACCGTTCCCCCCACATTCGGTCCATTAATGCTCGATTGGCGGCAAATTTTCAAGAATTTAGCCCATAAAGTTCACCTTAAATGCCTACTGCCCGCTCCATTTGGTCTCAAACCAAGCATCAAATCATGAATAGTGAATTTAATGATCACTTTCCAGCCGACCCACGCGGCAGTGTAGCTACCCTCGCTCTATCACAGACCCTGTGTCACTTTGCTACCGCAAGCAGTCCTAACATCGCACAGTTCTCGGGCAGAGTAGTTTAGAGTCTCGCGCCTCCTTTCAACTACCTGGAGCACTAAGAATTTGCTTCTATCGGCTAATCAAATGGTCGGGCCACCTGTGTATGGCTTCAAATGACTGCCATTCACTTTTCCCAGGAAAGGTTCTCTAATTAACTTTACCAACTGCACCGTGTCACCATCTGTGATCTCCTTAATAACATACATCTGTAGCCAATGCATTATGAGTTTTCCAGGGAATTTATCAAACTTACTATCATACAGCAAAACTAGATCATTCACCTTAAAGGTGCACAACTTAATATGTCGATCGTGCCATGCCTTTTCTAGCTGCTTGTGGACATGTTGGTGAAATCCAGTGAAAAATCTCCTTCAAGCTCCTCCAACTGTGTGAGCCTTTCCTCCAGGGCTCCGTGACCTGTCATACCTGTGAGTGTTGCTATGTGTAGACTAGGCACAATGTATTCCATAGGCATTATGCCTTCCACTCCATAGACAAGCGTAAAAGGTGTTTGTCCTGTTAGTTTCTTGCATGTTGTTCGATAAGCCCATAACATTGCAGGTACGTGTAGGTCCCAATGACTTCGCTTTGCGTTGCATACCTTGTTTAGCGCGTTGCATAACTTGTTGAACGCTTCTGTGTGTAGAATCTTCTGCATGATTACTCTTCCTGCATAATGTCTTCCCAACATTAAGAGCCATCTATGAGCTTGCCCCCCCAACACATGCTTCTTGACCAGGCATTTCAGTGTGGAGGACATGTGCATCCACACGGGTTTGTGCTCTTTTCCATATCCCTGTGTCCACTTGGACAGATGCGTGCACAGATCATTCTGCCCATCATACTTGTCTGCCAATCATGACTTACGCTTCCCAAAGCATGCTCTCATCATTCTCCTACATTCACGCCAATTGTAAAATATTCATTTGTGTGTACCCCACCCTCTCACGGGCATAACACGCAGTACCCAGTCCAAGGCCTGGAAGCGTTGTTTCTCTGACACCTCCCTTTCAAATGCATCCAGGAAGGTATATACCTCACTTAAACCATCATAAGTAGGCAGATCTCTTACTTTTGTCGACATGCAGCGTAGCGACTTGGTCATCATATTTCAATTCAGTGTAGTTACCTCATTTAACTGATTCTGCCATCATTCGATCTCTTCATCAAAATCTGAGGTACAGGAGCTCTCGCGCTCCCATGAAATCCATCCATCCACGGTGGGATTTACCTAGTCTTAGTCTCACGTGGTTATCTTGTAGATACATTCCAGATAATCATCACTTTCATAGTCGCGAACCAATTCCGTATAGCATGATCCTTCAGCAGGGTCCAGGGGTACAATTACGCGCAGTGATTTCTTCTCAAAGATCATTTTGCGCTTCTTCAAATTGATTACCCGATTCATATCAGTGGCCCAGTCAATTCCTAAGAGCACGGGGTAGGGATTGATGTCATCAAGAATCTCTATCACTTCAAAATCTGCAAGCGCGCTCACTCCCTCAATATCCACAATTATTACCTGCAACTGCCCCATGGGTATTATTTTCTTCTGGTTTGCCATCATGAGCTGAATTGGAGACCACTGCAATGCATGTCTCCCCATTCGCTCCCATGTCTACTTCGGCAGAACATTTGCATCCAATCCCAAATCTAGGATGATTTGATCCATCTCATATTCTCTGATCTGCACAGTTAGCCTCATTTCTCATCCCATCCTTGTCTTATGCTTTCCAATCTTCTAGACTACGCTTACTTCTCCTGGTGCAGTCCCAACACATCTGTTGATAAGTTCCTATAACCCTTTCACAGCCTTTCGGTCGTGCAGTAACTTCATACAGGTTTCCAGGAATGTTGTGAGCATAGATGGTTCCATTTTCGGCTCTGGTTTATCTTTTCTTCCTGAAGTGGAGGCATCAACAAAGCTCTTTTTATCTTCCATGAAGGTTTTCCGAGTGCACTCCAAATCAAAATCCACTTCTTTCACCGAAGCTTTGTGAACCCAAGTACTATTTTTTGGTTGTTTTCCTTTGTCATCTCCCATCGCGATTCCACTTCAGAGCACAATGTTCACAATCGGATCTTCCTCGCGTGGCTCAGACCTCATCATCTACAGGTTCTTAGTTAGAGGAGGCACTAGCACTCCTTTGTCGCGTATCCTAGCTATCAACATAGGACAATCTTGTGTCTCATGATCAAACAACATGCAATACAAACATGATGGGTACGTTGGATTCATGCAATCGCGAGCATAATGTCACGACCCTCCGCAATTGTAGCAAATCAACTGTCTGTGACCTCTTCTAGATCCTCCTCTACCTCGGCCTCGTCCATGCCCCTGAAATTCTGTTCACACCATTCCTGCATTTAGATCAAGAGGCCATGTTTTGGCCTAAACTCTGTAGGTGGGAGTTTTATCCATCATCAACTCATAGCTTCTACAAGTGCACTCGTCATGTCCCACCGACCTACAAAAGTTGCAGAACAACTATTGCGAATTTTTCGTATACTTCTATAACAAGTGACAATTGTCCATGGCATGTTTTCCTGTTATTTGACAGATCACACACCACAAAGCAGGCACCGTTCTATGTTTTGCTTGAGCTTTTGACCTTAAAGGCATCCATCCTCCTCTTGTGAGAGAATTTATAAAAACCAGGAAGTGGTTTTTGTGATGACCCTTGTTAGGTTCCTATACCAATAGGAGTTGTAATTTTTGAATGAGTGAGATTAAATCTGTAATATGTACATACGTTTGCTTTCTGTAAATGTTTTCCATATTATAAAAAAATTAAAAAATGTTAATAGGGTATGTCCTGAAAGAAAAATCAAAGGATAAAAACAACAAAAAAGATAAAAAAAGATGCAAAATATGAACCCCAATAAAAGAAAAAGACCATGAAAGTGAGCAAGTCAAAATGCCACTACTATTGATGCAGAATAAAAGATTGTCTGCAGCTTGTTATTTATGCCACAACCCATGGTAGTTAAAATGTTTAACCTTGACTAATCCATGATTTTAATTTCATGTTATAGATAGAGAATAAAATCTGACCAAACTGTTTAATATTGGCAGATAATTAGATTAGGTAGAGTAAATAAAATGAAGCTCAACTGTTTAATTTGAGCCCTTGGATGTAATAAGGTTAGACTTAGATAGATTAATTTTGTAAAAGAAAAGAAAATGTTTTGATAAGGGTTTGCCAGCTTAAGTGCACCCTAATAAAGAGAAGTAAAAATGGTTGGATGAGTAGGTGGGTAAGTAGAAGAATGGTTGCATAATTGTGATGATTGTTAGATAAAAGCATATTGATCACCTTCATCATCAAAGTTCTAAGTATGGATAAAAATTAGGCATGCATCAAATCCACAAAGTCAAATTGATTAACCTCCCTTACTCATTACACCTTTCACTTAACTAATTTCCAAGAAAAGGCTTAAGTACCTAGAACCTTAAGCCAAAGGGACTCAGAGCATTTCTCTGACTTCTGGAGGGATCAAACCCTTGGCCCAATGACTTATAGGTCCTAAGTACTAAAAGACCCCTCATGAACATTCACCCCCTTCAAAAAACTCATATTCCCCACCAAATCCCCTTTTCTAAGAAGAAAACATTTTTTTCCTAAGGAAAAGTCATTTTTCCCTAATAAACTCCTTTCTCTAAGGATAAGACCTTATTATCTTAGAAAAAGAGATAATTCCCCCATGAAAAGACCCATTTTCTCAAAAAACCCATAAATATACACTTGGCCTAAGTTATAATGTTTTTATGAAAGGAAAATGAATTACCAAAGCACATTATACTTAGCGCTAGTCCATTTTTCTGATATATTCATATTAACTTCTAATTTTGAATATATTTATTAAATCCCGAAATAACCCTTTCCCGTATATAGTTATAAATAAAACCCTTATATAAATACCCAACCCCAATAAAATGAATTAATTAACCAATCTGTGGTTAATTAATAATTGACCTCCACCAATGAAATCACCCTCGACGCCCTTACTCCACCATAATCCATGATTAATTAAAATCCACCACTTTTAAACCTTTGTCGGGCCCCTCCACTAAACTTCATGCAAAACTCCATCCCGATCACCGTACAATGATACTCCCTTTGATCCAATGGTGGATGATCATATCGGGCAGCCTTCGAAGTCCGACCTTTACCCACCTGATATGGGTGGTTTCTTTTTGGGCCCCGAAGCTACGTGGCACTCGATGAATGGCATCGAGCAGCCTCCTCCCAAAACCACTCCAGCCCAAAAGGAGTGCGATCAAATCCACTTACGGCTGCTCGCTAAATGACAAAACATCCCATCTCCCGCTAAAAGGCAAACGTACCTTTTTACCATGTGCCTGCAAATAGTTTACTTTTCAAATAAAACTAAAAAACTCATTATTTTTGGGTTTTATCATGAAAAAGATGTTCAGACCCTCATGCAAGCTACAGATTACGTAAAACTACCAACCCATGTCTGATTGCCAACTTGTAGAAGTTGTTGAACTTCTAGTCCACTCTTCAGTCACCTACACTTCCTGCAACTGTGCATAGTCGTCCATCAGCCTATTTAGAGCCAAAACCAGGTATTTATTCGAAATCACCAAAAAACCTTGTCTCATTCCCAAACCTGTTACTCAATTTATTTAAGTAAAATAATTCCCCAGCCAAGCTACTTTGAATTGAACCAGATTGCTCCAATTTGACTGAAAACCCTCTTTTCCCATTCTTAAATCCACAAGAACTAAGAATGGCTGCTCCAATTGCTATGGATGTCTGACCAATTTCCACCCCCACCTGAATTTAGACCATCTCCCTTTGGCAGACAAAGACTTCCAAATCAAGGAAACCATTGTCCATGAATCGCCATTGAAATTATGTTGCCAATACAGAGACGAGTACTTAAACAATGCAGAGAAAATAGGTCTTTGGGAGTCAAACTTGACCAAATACCAATTGCCTAGAGTACATATATTTCCCGAAATCATCCATTATTTCCATGCAAACTAGAATCCTAGCCAAATAGTAGTGATATCCCCTGACCATACTGTACTTTTCACCATTACTGCTGAATCCATAAATGAAATGTTGCAGTTGAAACTTGGACAAAATCTGACTCACATTTCCATTGGAGACCTCCTAGACAAATTCCCTAAGATTACTACTACTAGACTTGCTGAAATGTTCCAAACTTTTATTTTGGAAGAGAAACATATTCCAAATGATCCTCCCCCATACATGTGGAACATATTTTCTAAAATTGGCCAGGACATTGTGTCAATGATATCTAGTGTCTTAGGCTATACTTCCAGCGGGTATGTTGATGAAATCATTATTGAATTCATGTCCATTTTCACTCTTGGATAGCCCCCTGCCATCATGTTTGATTATGGCAAATTCCTAGTAGATAAAATGCATGATCTATTCATGATAATAGACAATGAAAGAGTATTTAAGTACTCCTCTATTTTTTATCACTTTTTCATATACTATCAAGCTGATAAATTCCCATTTCCTCTACAAAAGCTTGATACGAGAGGCAACACCAGGTCAGTAGTCTTCTGGACCCCTTTGATCCGCCAATATGACTTTCCATATACATACACAGAGTTCATAGATGCTTTTGTGCATCTAGTAGCAACCATGTTGTTAGGAAGTCCTCCCCCAAGGATCAGTTTAGATATTAGAAGCATCCTATAGCTATCTAAACAACACAACGTGGGAGATTGGTACTTGTACCAAAATCACACTGAAATCAGAATCTATGGCTGTGAGTTAGCACCATACAAATTACCCACATACGTCCCAATGAGGTTATTTGCTCTGGAGTACTACAGGTAGATATCAACTCAGATGAGGTACATTTTGTGAAGGCCAAGAAGAAAGCTCAACTTAGAATAAAATACCAACTAGGCCGCTTTGTATGCAATAGTAGAGAAGCTGGAAGAGAAGCAGATGAAATCCTTTAAAGGCTCAAATTGAAACAAAGCTTCATATGGAGATATGACCCCTTTGACTTCATCTGCAATAGAGGACATAAAAACAAATTGTCTCCCTACATCCACAACAGAATTCCTGAGAGAGAACAACATGAAAATCAATTGGAATGGGTAGAAAACACTCTAGTGGATAGAGATAGCACCGAAGTTGTTGTCGATAATGTATTAATTGATCTAGAGAGGAGACTTGATGAAGATTCTTTCATACAGGTACCTGAAGAATCCCAAGCCCAAAGGGAAACACAAGAAGACAGTGAACTACCAATAGAAGAAGGACCTGAGGAGCAAGAAGAGTCAGAGCAACCAGACATATCAGAAGAGTTGACTCAAATAATACAACCAGAACACACTATGAGTAACCCTCCGATTTTGCAGACTCCTCTAAATGAGGAGAAGAACCCCCAAAAGAGACAGGGAGGAGGCCACTCCTTCTGGTAGACTGATTGAACATACTTATGTCAAGAGGCAAAGGTTAAATCCTTTTTCATAGCAAGAATACACTAAAGAAACAACTGGGACCACAGGCACAGAAAGAGCAAAGAGCATGGATGCTGCTCCCTCTGGAGGAACACAAGAACCTTCCACTACACCTACTCAGGTGTTGGAAAGACAACAAAGTATGGAAGTCTCCACATTCAGGGCTCCAGTTGGCCAAGATGAAGACATTAGAGAAAAATACTAAGTGATAAAGGCTAGGAATGAAAGGCTGAAGGCTTGAAACTATGAACACTACCTCAGAATGGCTCCCACCAATCAAATAAGGCTTATGTCAGCCTTTGATGTAAAGGAAGTTAAAATGCAAATGACTTCCCTGAAGCCTACCACTCAGTAGCCCAAGTCAATATCTGATTACTTGAAAATAATTTTGAAGTGCTGGCAAAGGATATACATCCTATTGACCAGATTGAATTACATAAACAGACAGGAGAGATGGTGTATTCCACATTGACTAGCAAAGCCATCGCAACCCATGAGTTGCAGAATTTGCTGAATAATATGTTAGCTCAATTCCAACTAGAGAAGGCCTCCTGTTATACAACAAATTGACCTCCTCATCAACTCAAAGGGGAAAGACTTGATGACTGAAGCAAAGACCACAATTACAGGTCTTGATTCCACACTAATGCTGGTTGCACACTAAAAAGTTGCTTTAGAAAGCTTGTTACCAAGCCTAAGGGTGTGTTACTGACCCTCCTAACTTTTGTTGTTGGGCAGGGAACAACGTTAGTGAAATTAGATGTAGTTCCAAGGGTCAAAGGAATGAATTGACTCACAAATATCTAGATATTTGTTCCTAAAATTACTCAAGAAAAGCAAGGAAACATTCAAAATCGACCTATTTGGATAAATTCTAATCTTAACGAAGGAGGCAAATGGGAAAGAGCTGAAAAGTAGGGAAATTTCATTGCTTTTTCCCTAGGGAGCTCTATGAGGAACTTGGCAACCCTAACTCGATTGCTACATAAGCAATGTGAGGGTCATTATGAAAGGGGTCAGAGCATTTGAAAGGATAGCCTACTTAGTTGTTGAGAACTGTCTCATATCTTAAGAAGTTGGCAAGAAGGGAGAGAAAGAGAGAAGCTGAAGGGGTAAAGGAAGATTGATACAATAGATGGTTGTAATCACTCTTCCATTATTAATACAAAACTGCAGTTGTGTTGCCTACTCTATGGTGTCGGTACTATAGTTCATTAAGTTTTTCATTTGATACTTGTTTATATTAGTAGCTTAGTTGTATGCAATTATATGTTCTTTATGTATTCATATATTAATTTTCAAGGTTGTATGTGGTGATTATGCTTGCCTCTTCTTTGTGCAAGAATTGATTTGGAGCTAGCTTTGAGGGAGTTCTGCTTGGTTGCATTGTGATCTCCAAACAAATCCATACAGAGGCTCAAGGTAATCCCCTTTCCATACTTTGTTAGTTGATAATTGTCTATGAACATGTTTATAACTATGTAACATCTGCAGATAATCTTACAGTCTGTCGAAGGTCCCAGGAAGACCTTTGAGGGTATTTTCATTCTCCATACACTGTGCATTTTACCCCATAGCAGAATTGGTGACTCTACTGGGGACTATACATCTAGTTCCTAGTTTACCCAGGCTCTTCTTGGTTCTCTCCTCCTTCTAAGAGCTCCCTATACTTATGCAATCCCTTTCTGACCCACCAAATATCTTGCTGCATCTTGCTTACATACATTCATCTCTAAATCTGATCTTGAAAACCCTCTTTTTGACTGATTTCTCAAATTGATTTCCCAAACTAACGCAGGTTAGCAGGCTACACAGAGCTCTATAAAGCATTGTGCCTGTTCACAGGGAGCATTAGTGGGCCTACTAACTCTCTGTAGCCATTGTTAGAGAGTGTTAGTCTCCCAATACCTTGATTTTCAGCCATATCTATGAGCCAAAAGGGATAGGAAGTCTTCTCATGGCTGAAATAAGATCTGTAACTACATTTCGTTAGAAAAATAGGTGTCCTAGAAATTTATTTTATGAAAAAAGTTTTGTTTTTGTTAGAAAATTATATATTACAGAGCAATGGAACACATAAAATATTGAAGAAATATAAAACACAGAAAACGCGTAAAACAAGAGAGACATAGATATACGTGGTTCACCCATTTTGGGCTACATCCATGGAGAAACAACCAGTCCTTCTTTTCGTATTATCCAGCAAACTGAAGAGATACAACCTATAGCAAATCCACTGTAACTCTCTCTTCGCTCTCAATCTCCTCTCTCTTCCTCACTCAGAATACAGATCTAAATAGAAGCAATACAATTCCCTCATATATAGTGAGGGGTTGCCTTCTAGGGCAAAAAACCCTAAATTAAACATAACTTCTACCGTCAGATCATTCGCCTAATGAATGGCCCAGATTGACAAGAAATTACTATACTTTTACAAGGCAATTTTACATATGTTTTTAGCTTTGGGGGTGCTACCCCCAAACCCCCACCGGGGGACTGCTGGCCCTCGGATCCACCAGCCAGGGGGATTAGTCCCCCCGGACCCCTGTGAGGGGCACAATTCCCCCTCGCACCCCTTGCATGGAGGGGTGTACAATCTTTCTGGGGTATACATCTGGTTGAAACCTTTGAATACATAAGATAATCAGGCTCCACACTCAACAATCTCCCACATGGAGACTGATTATAGAAACTCCACCACTGCTTCATTTGCTAGACAATGACTCCACTTTGGACTTGGCTATTTCTCATCTTCTTCATCATACTTGAAGAACAATTAAAACTGAGCATATTCTCAGTTTCTCCCTGATTACAACTTTTGTTAACATATCTGCAAGATTATGGCTAGTGTGTATCTTTTCCACCTTCAACTGTCCATCTTCCAATGCTGACCGTATGAAATGGTACTTGAGATGTATATGTTTAGTCTTGGAATGAAATGCAGATTTATTTGCAAGATGTATGGCACTCTAGCTATCACTGTATAACCTGCCCAACTCCTACTTCTTACCCAATTCATCCAGAAACCTTTGTATTCAATCATTTCTTTACTAGCCTCTGTAGCAGCAACATACTCTGCTTCTGTTGTTGAAAGTGCAACAACACTTTGGATTTTTGAAACCCAACTGGCAGCTATTCCACCTACAGTAAATACATATCCTATAGTGCTCTTCCTGTTATCTCTGTCACCTGCCATATCTACATCAACATAACCCTATAGAGCAATGTTTGAACCACCAAAGCTTAATTCTTGATTTGTGATACCTCTCAAATACTTGGAAATCCACTTCACCACCATCCAATGTTCTTTTCCTAGATTGTTCATGTACCTGCTTACAACTCCCGTTGCATGTGCAATATCAGGCCTTGTGTAGACCATTGCATACATTAAGCTTCCAAATGCTGATGCATATGGAACTTTAGACATATGAGCCATTTCTTCCTGAGTCTTTGGACACGCCTCCTTACTTAATTTGAAATGGCTAGCCAAAGGTATACTAACTAGTTTTACATTCTGCATATTAAACCTTTTCAACACCTTTTCCATGTACTCACTTTGAGACAATGTTAATTTGTGATTCTTCCTGTCTCTAGTTATTCTCATACTAAGGATATGTTTTGCAGCACCCAAATCCTTCATTGCAAATGAGTTTGCCAATTTCCTTTTGAGCACATTTATTTCCTACATGTTAGAACCTGTAACAAGTATTTCATTTACATACAATAACAATATAATATAGCTGCCATCATTTTGCCTTTTGAGATAAACATAGTGATCAGAGTGACATCTAGTATAACCTTCTTCAGACATAAACCTGTCAAAGTTTAGATACCACTGCCTTGGAGGCTATTTTAAGCCATACAATCTCTTCTTCAACTTGCACACTAGTTTCTCCTTCCCTTTTACCTCATATCCTTGTGGTTGTTGCATATATATCTCTTCCTCCAAATTCCCATGGAGAAAGGTTGTATTTACATCTAACTACACAATATGCAAATCTTCAACTGCTACTAGAATTAGAATAGTTCTAATTGAAGTCATTTTCACAACAAGAGAAAATATTTCATCAAAATCAATACCTTTCTTCTGTGCAAACCCCTTTACCACAAGTCCAGCTTTGTTCCTTTTTCTACCTCCATCTTCTTCCTTCAACTTGTAAACCCATTTATTCTGCAATGTTGTTTTACCTATAGGAAACTTGACTAAGTCCCAAGTCTGGTTATGTGCTAAGGAGTCCATCTCTTCTTTCATGGCTTGCTCCCACTTCTTCCTGGTTTCTACTTGCACTACTTCTTCATAACTTTCTGGTTCACTAGAATCAGTCAACAGTACATAATATAATGAAGGAGAGTATCATTCAGGGGGTCTACTTATCCTAGTAGATATTCTAACACCACTTTCAGGTCTTTAAGGTGCTTGTTGCTGTTGTGGTTGTTGTTCTAGCTATTGATCATTATGATTTTCAGGCACCATCACTTTTCCTGTGATATCATCAAGCACTTTGTATTCTCTATTTTCTTTTTCCTGTTTCTTTTCCTGCAATTGATCCTTATACAAAACATTTTCATTTAATATGACATCTCTGCTCCTAATGATTTTGTGTTTTTCATAATCATAAAAGTGATAACCAAAATCATTAACACCATATCCAATAAAGGTACATTTCTTTGATTTTGCCTCAAGCTTTGTTCTATTTTCTTTATTAATGTGGACAAAGGCTTCACAACCAAAAGTCTTTAAAATAGAGTAGTTTACCTTTTTACCTATCCATGCCTCCTCTGGAATACCACCATCCAAAGAACTTGAAGGCCCTCTATTTATTAGATAAACAACAGTATCTACAACATTTGCCCAAAATTGTAAAGGCAATCTTGCATGCAATCTCATGCACCTTACATGCACCATAATTGTCCTATTCATCCTTTTTGACACACTATTTTCTTGTGGTGTTCCTGGAACTGTCTTCTCTCTACGAATTCCATTCTCAGTGTTAGCTTCCTATATCAATAGGTTTCATTTTTCATGATTGACTGGAGAAGTGCCAAATATGTTCATCCTTTCCATGCTGCAAAGTTCCATATTTTGTAGAATTTCACTATTTACAGGTGGTTGACTCTTGCCACAGTTGATGAATAGCCAGACAGTCTAATCCTGGCTAGATCAAGTTTGAATTTACTTGTCTTAGAATAGAGAATAAAGGTCTGTACAAACAACTCAAGCTTGGTAGACAAGTAGTTAGGTAGAGAAGCAAAGGGTCTCAACAGCTTAATCTGAGCCCTGGAAGAGATAAGGGTAGACTTAGATAGGAGGGCAGCTAAAAGAAAATAGAAGAATCAGGGTTTGCTAGTTCAAATGCACCCAATGAAAATGAAGAAAAAATGTTAGGTGTACTAGGCTAGGTAGGTAGTTTTGATGTTGTAGAAGCAGGCTTATGGGCAATTTGGTCCTATTGCAACAGGTTTTATCTCATAAAAATCATAAGGTGCTATGGCAAGGTGGTTACAAAATAAATGGAGCATGACAAATTTCCCTCCTCATTTTTCCAAAAAACACTTACTAACATCCCCCCAAGGACAATGAGATTTGCTCACTGCCCTTAGTCCACTTCATTTCATGGAAAAAACTAAGTGAAACTGTGTTTTCACCTAGGTAAAACAAGCCACATTTCTTGTGTAAAATGTTTCTATTCCATTTTGCCAAGTTTCCTAAACTTCATAACTTGATATCCTTTCATCCCCACCATGCCTAAGTTTCCATTCTATAAGATTAGCCTTTATCCATACATATCCATTCCACATAGTCATATTAACCTACTAACACTATTATATAGCTCCTATGTGAATATTTCCCCTCCCTTACTATGTAAAAATACACAAAATGCCTAAATATCTAACACCCCGACCTTTGGCTAACTATAAACTATATTTTAAATTGTTGTCGGGAGTTATTGGTCCACCCGGGGCCAATAACAACCCTCCGCATGCCCCATCGGGACTTGTTTAGCTTCTGGCTAAATAAATATCTGAACCCACATATTTTACCCCCAAAACCCATTTAACCAAAGTATTAAATATACCCCGCAAAACATTGCAAACGCGAAATATTATAGCGGGTCCCCCAGTGATAAACCGCCGGCACCTCCATCACCTGCCGACCATCTGATCATCATCGACAGATCCAATGGCTGTTGGCAATATCGAAAGCCCTTAAGTGCCGAACGATAGCGTCCGGGGGATGGGCGATATTTCCACCGTACCGAGGACGCGTGTCAGGCAACCGGCGTGTTCGGAGCCCCCTCCTCCAATACCACTTCACTCCAAAGGCGGTGCGGGGAATACCGCTTACCACCCCACTGCCTCCTCGCTGACGTCATGCCTACATATCTAATGATGTCACCCTCGTTGTCGCCCATCTGTCTGCCACGTCATGTCCCTGTCATCTGCCCACGTTAGCACAGTGTCACCTACCATGTCATCTTCCATACCCTGCTACACGACAAAATTACGTCATGCTGACGTCATTAGAAAAAAGTGCACCAAAACCTGCCAAAGTCAAAAATTTGGGTAAAAAGAGGTGAAAACGTTATTTTCACTCATTTCTGTCTGTTTCCTCTATGCGTCCTATGCATGCTAATTTACGTCTGAAACAACAAATCAACCATACAGTCCGCCACCTAGCAGTTTTTACTCCATAGCTCGGCCCCTCGGCTCGTCTTATCACCTGCAAATCGACCATTCTGCCGTTAAAACAGGTATTTACACCATTTTACTCATGAACCCTGTTTTTCGATGGTTTTCGCTGTAAAATTGCCCACAGCCCAGAATTTGAAGAAAAAGCACTGTGTTACCCACCATAACCTCTGTCTTGCCAAATTTTCACCATTAATCCACACACTGAGCTAAAATTGAGCTCGTTTGGCCTTGCAAATTCTCCGAGAAACCCCGAAAACTGCCTTTTGCCCACAATTGTCGCCCATTTTGCCAAAGCAACCCACAAGTGCTGCCTCTCCATCTAATTTCTATCCACGGAGCTAAATACAAGCCAACAAACCAATTTCACGGTGAAATTCCCGAAGAAAATCCACAGAGCTATTGTTTTGCCTATTTTGCTTACACAGAGCCAAAAAATTCCAATTTTAAAAGAAACAGAATTGAGCTATGGAAGGTCCAGTAGCCTTCAATATCACTCCTCTTAATGCACCCCACAAGGAATTGGAACATCTACCCTTAACTGATAAATACTATCTAATCCAAGACTTAGTAGGCTACCAAAACCATCTGCAAGCATTCTGTGAGCTCAGAAACAGTTACCTAAGCCAAAATGATGTTTATGGCATATGGGAATCAAATCTACCCATATACTACCTCCCCTCTGTCAATATTTTCCATGAGGTAATTCACCTCTGCTGTGAGAACTATGAGCCAACTCAAAGGGCAGTCAAAACTCCATTTGGAACTACCCTCTTTCATATAACTCATGACTCCATAAATCAAATGCTAAACTTCAAACTAACTCAGCTCCAGTTTCCTTTTACTATGAAATTCTTGCTTGATTAAAGTCCCAAACTCTCCAGCTTAGAGATAACCCGAATTGCCCAAGTATTTATGAGAGCAGATCGTTAGCCTAAGGAGCCACCTCCTTTTCACTATGCATCTTTCAATGAAGTGGGTAGATCACTTGTTCATATGATATCTTTTGTTCTGGGGTTCAAGACAAGTGAACATATTGATGAAACTATATTGGTTATAATGTCTATATTTACCCCAGGGCAGCCCCCTGCTGTCAAATATGACTATGCCAAATTCATTGCCAACAAGATACATGACCAATTGTTGAATCTAGATAGGGAGGGAGTCTTTAAGTATTCATCCTATATCTATCGTTTGTTCTTATATTATTAGCCAGAGAGTTTCCAATTACCCATTAGGAAATTGGACTCTAAAGGGGAAAAGAGGTCTGTGATTTTTTGGACCTCAATCTTTTATGAAGTCTGCAACTCTCCCTACTCTTACTGTGAGTTTATTGATATGTTTGTATACCTAGTCTCTTCTCTCCTGATGAGAACTCCTCCTCCTAGACTGTCATATGATATGCAAAAGATACTACAGCTCTCCAAAAACTATAAAATAGGTGACTGGTAATTTTACCAGAATCACACTATTATCAGGATATATGGCTGTGAGCTATGCCCCTACAGGCTGCCAAGATATGTGCCAATGAGACTATTTGCCTTGGAATATTTTAGGCAATTCAACAACTCAGATTTGACTCACTTCCATAGCACAAAGAACAAGGCTCAATTGAAACTGAGAGACCAGTTAGGCCCCTATGTCATGAACAAAAAAGAGGGATGGAAGGATGCTGATGAAATATTGGGTCAAACACCCAGACTAAAGAGAAGCTTTTGGTGGGTACCCTATGACCCAAATGGCTTTATCAATGCAAGAAGGATAAAATATAGGCTGGCACCCTATGAACATTGTAGCATCCCTGAAATAGAACAATTTTCCAACCAAGATGAGTGGGTGGAGGGCACACTAGTTGAATAGCTCACTGAGGAAGAGAAAATGGAACAAACTGTGAAAAATATGGAAACAACTCTTGACTTAGACTCTTTGGGCAGGTGTCATTCAAAATACCACAGCAAACCGGGGAAGGCACATCAACTGCTACAACTTCACAACAAGCTTCCCAAGAAAGGACTATAGCAACAGCAGGGACAGCAAAGGGCAAGGAGATAGTAGTTATAGAGCAAGAAACAATGGCAGAACAACCAACTACCTCAAAGGAACATAGTCAAGGGCAAGCCCCTTCACTACACAAAGAAGCACCAGAAGTACCAGCACTGCAGACTCCTCTTCCTGAGGAAAGAAGTAAGAAAAGAGACAGAGAAGAAACCACACCTGCAAGTGGGTCAACAGAATAGCCAAAGACCAAAAGACAAAGGGTAGATCCTCTACCTAAAGAGGACATTGTGGAAGAAATCACAGAAAGCACAAGAGGAGAGAGGGCCATCAGCCAACAGACATCCACCAGCTCTCACAGGCAAGAAATGGGGAGGCAACATGGTATGGAAGTTTCCTCCTCAAGGTCGCAAACTAAAAAACGATCTGATATCAAACAAACATTCATGGAGATTAAGGCCCAAAATGAGTCATTGAGAATTCGGCTTTATGATCAATTTCTTAGAATGACACCCTCCAAACAGCAAAGACTAATGGTAGCATATGACATTAAGGAGGAGAAAATGATCTTAACTCATTTTAAGCCTAAGGTTCAGCAACCACAGTCTGTAGCTGACTACATAAGGACCAATCTAGAGGTCCTTGCCAAAGATATACACCCAAATGGACCAGATAGAATTGCATAAACAAACGGGTGAAATGGTCTATGCTACATTGGAAGACAAGGCAATGCTGGCCCACCAATTAAAGGAGTCATTGAGTAATACATCTGCCCAACTGGATTTGGAAAAGTTATCTTCTTTAGCCAAAGACAACAGAATAAAGACTCTAGAAGAGATAATTATTGAGCTAGGACATGATCCCAAGGATGCCAAGGGCATCAAAGCACTGATAAAGAAGAAGGAAGAAGATATTGCTGCCCTTAGGAAGCAGTTGAAGCTGCCTGTCACCATGCATCCACAAACAATAGAACTGGCACATGAAAAGGCAGAGGAAGATGTAATGGATTTGTTGATGAGGATGAATCAAAGGCTAATTCAAACAGAGCAAGAGTTGGAGAAAGCATTGCAAGCCAAGCAGGGAGAGTCGACCTCCCAGCCACCTGAAACAGCTCCAACAATTATCTCTGCTCCCCCCACAGTCACAGCAGCAATCCCTCCCACTGAGCCAACATCAACAATAGGTACAATAGCTACAGATGCTTCAGCAGCAGCAACAACAGAGCCAGAGACCAGCATGAGGATGGAAGAAATGATGAAAGCAGTAAAAGAGCTAGAAGCTCAAATGTCAGAGCTCAAATAGGCAAAAGAAAAACTGGCCAAACTAGAGGTGAGCTATGACAAATCAAAGATAACACTGGCAGAGAAAACCAGAGAGGTAAAGGCCCTGGAGAACAAGGTGAAATCATTGGAAAAGGATCTCACCTTGCATAAAACTCTAGCAGACATCAAAATGATTTTGTGGACGAAGATTGGCCAGTCTATTATTGACCAATGGCAATCAATTCAAACAATCCATGAACGAATAGAATTGATAGAAAGGGCCCAAGTGGAAATTCAAAGGGCTAGAGCATCATTGGGAAACATGCCTGAGTAGGCCAATAGACTCATCCATTTTTTGAATACTCATACTAAAGAACAGCTAGCAGCTTTGGAGATCATGGATAGGACAGGCACCATTTTGACAGTGAAGAAGGTGCTAACAATGAGAAACTTTGTACAGACTTTGGAAAGGAAGTGCCAAGAGATGCAGATGAAGATTAATGCCTTCACAGAGAAGTTCACAGTCTTGCAGCAGAAGGGTCTACCCAGTTTTCTAACCAGCAATCAAAGACTGTTATCACATCAACAATATGCTCACAGGGTAAACATGTATGTTACAAATCAGATCACAGCATCATCCAGCACTTCAGAAGACATAGGACCTCCCTCCGGACAGAGTTTATATGACAAATTGGAAATTTTTTTTTATATTGAACATTAAATAAATCATCTTTTTGAAGTCAAGCCCAACTTTTATAGGTATACTGAGGCTGATGAAACACTTGTAAAAATACAAAGACATCAGTTGCCAACAGACCAGTGGTGGCAGAGCATGCTGGAAATTTTGCCAAGGTAATTTGGATTTTTCTGTTTATCTACATTTGGTCGAATAACAAGACATGTGGCAGATATAATAAAGATGAAAACAATAGAGGAAGGAGCTCAAGCGAGGACTAGGATGCGTTAAAGCGAAATCAAGAGCAGGTGAAAGGATCAGGACAGCAACGCAGGAATGAAAACTAAAGACACAACTACCAGCCGACTTCCTGAATTGAAAAGTCAAAAATATCTTATCAGTTAAAGTAGCCCGCATAGCCACAATTACTCCTACATTTATTTCTGCATTTATTCCCTTGTCAAAGTAGGTGAAGGAAGTTATTGCTTCATATCTTATCCACAAGATATTTTGTAACTCTCTTTTTATATAAATGCCTCCCCAAGGAATGTATTCGGGGTTGGTGATTTTCCTCTTTGGACCACGCTGTAACTCTGAGATTTTCTAATACAAAGGCTATTGAAGTGCACTGCTGCTGGACCGTCTGAATGTGGATTTGATGTTCTAGGCTCTGCCACAGAATTCCTATGTCTTTCTATGGATCAATAAGTTATTCTAAACTGTGTTTTGTGTTTTCTATGTTTGCAAATTTCATATATGTTTCATAATCTTAGTAACAAGGAAAAAGAATAGCCCAAAACTTGTTTAAATACACTCTGTGTTCAATCCCTGTTGTTATTTATGTTTTCTTTAGAATTAGGATAAACAGGAATTCTTAGATGCTTCTGTTTCTACTGATTCTTTCACTTAGAAAATTGCCAAGGAATTCTTTGCTATCCCTTGATAATATTCATGCACTTTCCCTCTGCCATCATGATGGAGGATTCTCGACTGCCCTTCACCCACTAGCTTACATTCCATCAATTTCTAGATTTCAATATTGTTCCAAAACTGATTATCTTGCTCTGTAGTATTGCCCTTTATCACAGAAACACACTCAGCAGTCCATCTTCATAGACTCCATTTGCCCAATGGAATAAACTGTTTCAGACTTTCATCCCAGCTCTGTTTAAAATCGCCATCCAAACAAACTTAAAACAAAACTTTGCACATCATAACTAGCATAAAATACTTCAAAAAACAAAGTTAAATTATAAAGAGAGAGCCCTCTCTGGATGCAGTTTAGCTAGAAATTGCATCTAAGAGATTGGTTAGTGGTTACCTCGACCGTATTCCATTTTCACAAGTTTTGGGGAACAACCTAAGTGATAACATCATTGGCGACTCCACTGGGGACCCGAATGAATGTCTGTTACTACTGTCTAATCTCTAAAGCTACAAATGGAGCCTGAAGTTAGCCAGGCAGCCTTTGAAACTGTCTTTGCTATGCAATCACAAGGGTAAATAAAAGATACTTCAGTCTAACTCCAGTTTAGCTTTAGATTTTAAACAGTTGTCTCAAAGATTTGTTTGGCCATCCTTGTTTCAAACCTACCTGAAGGAAAGCCCAACTCCTCCTACATTTCAGGAGCTTCCTTCAAGGTATTGTCAAAACTTGTATCCTCCAAATATTCCCATAAAATACCCAAAACATACTTTAGAAGCTGGCTCCAAAGGAGAAAACTCGTTACACTAGGTCAAACCCAGACTCGAATCCTCCAGCTATTTTTGACAATCCAAATTTGATTCCTAAGAGCCTTAGGAGACTTGAAAATCAAGAGAGTTCTGATGATTCAAATCTTGAAACACTGTAGCAAAAACCTATTCAAACTCAACCTACTACAATAAAATCTCAAGCCTTTCTTCCTATTGCTGTAGCTTCTTCCAGTTCACCTTCATCACTCCAAAATCTCTTTTCCACCCCCCCATCCACAACACTTATCTCAGCTGCTATCCTTGTGCTTCCAGTTGTCCCACTTTTCCCTGCTAATATGGAAAATCAATATGCTCCCCTGCAGTTTCCTACCAATCCAGGGGCTATGCCACAGGATTATCAGGGAAAAATTGCCTATTTTGATGGTACTGGCACTTACACTGCTCAACAACATACCAAGAAGATGACAAACTATTTTGAAAACTATGAGATTGATGATGATGATGTCAGGATGAAAATTTTTGTCCAGAGCTTAACCGGTGATGTAAGGACCTGGTTTAGGTCACTCCCTGCAAATACAATAGCTAATCCAGATGTCCTTTATCAGACTTTCCTGAATAGGTGGAAAAAGAAAAAAGACCCTTTACACATCTTAATAGAATATGAGAACTTGAAGAGAGGCCCACAGGAAAGTGTCCAAGATTATTCTGCCATATTCAACAATACCTACCTTGCTATTCCAATAAATATTAGACCACCACCATACTTAGCATTGATCAAATTCCCTGATGGATTTGACTCAGACATGGCTTACCAGCTCAGGGAGAGAGCTCCTCCTAGCCTTGAAGATATGTAGAGCATAGCTGTGAGCATTGAATCCAATCTAATTTCTAAACAAAATCGAGCTAGATCTGAAAGAAGAACAACTTTCAAAGAAGAACCATCTGCCTTTGAACAAAAACTTGATGCAATCATTAAAGGCATGGACAGGCTGGGAGATAGAGTGGAAAATATTGAGAGGAAATATTCATGGGAAGGCCAACCAAACAGCAATGCAAGAAATCCGAACTTTAGAAAAAATCAAAACCCCAATGTAGGAAAAGTTGGTCCAGACCAAAACATAAGGCCCCCCTTCCAAGAAAACTATGCAGAAGCCTCCACATCTAGTGAACCAACAGAGGACCCCCACATTAACCTAATGGGTCTCAATAGTGGATAACCAATTTTCCTAACTCAAGAAGATCAAGAGGCTCATACTCTTAGTTAGTTTCAAATGCAATCAGGGGAATCCTTTGATTTTAAGCAAGGGTATGATATAGTTGTGTATGAAGTCCACAAGCAGTATAACTTGAGGAGTAGGAGAATAGACATCCCTGATGATCCCAAGCAGAAGACAATCAAGCAACCTACCAAAACCAAACTCAAGGACTCTCATTTACCAATTATCCCTAAATCAACTTCCAATCCAAATAGTCCAACAGCTGAAGATGTTTCAGACAAAGATAAATCAAAACAGCGCCCTACATTTGTTTCTCCATTCAGAGAGATTGTAGAGGAACCTGTGGAAGATAGTGTGCAAGTAACTCCAACTCATCATAACATTCCAGTAAAAGAGGAAGTTGTTAAAACTTAGTTGAAAAACACAACCTTGCTGCCCAAAATGTCAAAATACAAACATAAAAACCCTTTAATATGGAGGCTGAAATAAGTAAGTTAAAAGTATCCATCCCATTATCTGAATTGGCTAGGCATGAAGTTTTTAGAGAACAAATCAGCAGATCATTACAAATTTCAGAAAATAAAGATTCAGTGAATATCCTTGATGATCAACCAGAACTTATATTTGGCCCTTAAGCAAATGGTGAAACAATAGATGGAGGGGTCCCTCCCTTCTATGTAAGTTTAAACATTCATGACAAGGTGCTTCACAATGAAATGTTTGATTTAGGAGCCTCCCATAATCTAATGCCAAAATCTATTATGGAAAATTTGGACATAGATATCACAAGGCCATACAAAGACCTATTTTTCTTTGATTCCAGTCAGGTCTGGTGTCTAGGCTTAATCAAGGATTTGTGTGTGTCATTAGTCCAATATCCAGCCAAGACAAATTTGATGGATGTGGTGGTAGCTGATATTCCACCCAAGTATGGAATGTTGTTATCTAGGTCATGGGGCGCCAAGCTACAAGGATCTTTGCAACTAGACATGTCTTATGCCACTATCTCAGTCTTTGGCCAGCCTAAGAGGCTATACCGAGAAACTTTGATGAAGTATGTGGTAAGTAGTCAAGAAAAACCCCAAAACTTTCCCATTTATTCTATGCATTCAGAAATGGACTCTTTTATCTTGTACAACACTGAGATTCAAACCCCAACTGATGTTAAAATTGTGGCTTTAAGTTAGGATGAATTCCTAGACAAGGAATCCACAGTTCAGATTCAAGAAGTCTTGGAGAACAATAATTTGATAGTCACACATGAGGAATCCCATGAGACTGAAAATCCAACTATGCCTGTTGAGTAAATTGAAAAAGCTCCTAATATCAGTTCAAATCAAGAAAACCTATGGTATCTAGAGTTTGATGGATCTGTTAATAAGCTAGGAGCAGGGGTAGGGGTTTGGATACACAATATGAAAGATGACCACGCTGAGGGACATGCATATAGATTGAATTTCAGGTGCACTAACAACATGGCCGAATATGAAGCCCTCCTCTTAGGGCTTAAAGTGATCAAAAGCCTAGGTGCAGCTCGAATATCAATTTTGGGAGATTCTGACCTCATCACTCAAAAAATAAAGGGTAACTTCATTACAAATGATCTTAGGCTGAGATCATACAGAGCTGCTACAATGGAAATTCTCAACACCTTTCTTGAATCCCAATTGACCAAGATTCCAAGGAATCAAAATCTGCATGCTCATAGTCTAGCAACCTTTGCAAGCACTTGCAAATTGCCATTTAAGCCCAATCACCGATTCACTGCCAAAATCAAACATAGACCTGCTATACCAGATAATGTCAAAAACTGGCAGGTGTTTGAAAATGACACACAAATCAACAATTTCCTGACTTTGAAAGAGGAGTTCTCAAGCACAAAAATGGATTCCAACACAATAGATGAAAGCAATCAAATAGACAAAGTTGAAACACATATCTCTGCTGAAACAACAAACCAAATTCTACATCCCACTAAGTTTACCAAAACAGATTTACAGGAACTTCATGAAAAAGAGGGTGAGGATGCAATTGCAGCAGAATGTGAAGTCATTGAGTTGAAGGACAATTTTCTACCTACAGGCCTCACTCCTTTAGAGGACATTTTTGACTCAAATGACATCTCTAGGAAACCTAAAATGTAGCCATTAAACGCAGAAATTGAGGACTGTAATTTAGGAACTACAGAAAATCCCAAAATGATAAAATTGTCCAAAGCTCTGCCTCCCGACCAAAAAATCAAGTATATTAAACTATTCAAAGAATTTCAATATGTCTTTGCATGGAGTTATGAGGACCTAAAGTCTTATGACACTGCAGTCATCCAACACACCATACCTCTCAAAGAAAACCAAAAACCTTTCAAACAAAAACTTAGGAGGGTCAACCCTGTGCTGCTCCCTTTGATTGAGAAAGAAGTTAAGAGGATGTATGAAGCTGGAATTATAGCTCCAATCAGATTTCCAGAATGGGTTTCAAATTTAGTGCCCACTAGAAAGAAGATAGGGGAGATTAGGCTGTGTGTTGATTTGAGAAATTTGAACAAAGTCTCTTTAAAGGATAATTACCCTTTACCCAAAATGGATCACATTCTACAAAGGGTAGTGTATGCTTCAAGGATATCATTGATAGATGGATTCTCAGGCTTCAATCAAATCCTAATGCACCCGGATGACCAAGATAAAACTACTTTCACAACCCTTTGGGGGACATTCAAATATGTGAAAATGCCTTTTGGACTCAAGAATGCAGGAGCCAATTTTCAAAGAGCCATGAATATTGCTTTTGCTAAAGAAATCCATGAATTTTTAGTCATTTACCTAGATGACCTTATAGCTTTCTCCAAATCAGATCAAGAACACCTAGATCATCTCAGGCAAGTATTCTTAATTTGCAGAAAATATGGTATATCACTAAATCCAAAGAAATCATTGTTTGGCCTAGAAGAAGGAAAATTATTGGGCCATATCATCTCTAAAGAAGGCATTAGAATTGATCCGGACAGAATACAAGCTATCTTGCAAGTCCCTCACCCTAGAAACATTAAAGAACTACAAGCTTTTTTGGGGAAGATCAACTTTCTAAGAAGATTCATACCAAATCTGGCCGAGCTAATAAGATTGCTGAACAACATGCTAAAAAAAGACTCCAAGGTTAAGTGGACAATAGAAGCTAAGCAAGCCTTTGAAGAAATCAAAAAATCTTTGACTCAAACACCAGTCCTCACAAGCCCTAATTTTGACAAGGAATTTATCATATTCTCGTTTGCATCAGAACATACAATTGCTGCTGTTTTGCTTCAAAAAGATGACCAGGGATGCGAAAATCCCATAGCCTTCTTTAGCAAAGCACTTAGAGATGCTCCACTCAAATATCAAATCATGGAGAAACAAGCATATGCACTTGTAAAGGCCATCAAGGACTTTAGAGTTTACATCTTGTACTCTCATGTGATTGTTTATGTGCCCAACACTGTTGTTAAAGACATCCTAACCCAAGAAGGAATTGAAGGCAAAAGGGGAAAATGGATAGCTACCATACTGGAATATGATATTGAAATTAAACCAACAAAACTAATAAAAGGACAAGGACTAGCTAAACTCATGACTGAAACTAACTTTCAAGCCCCTGACATAAACCAACTGGATAATGAGCAGGAGATGGCAACTCCACAGATCAATCAAGCCTTTCTACAATCACCTTGGTATGCTGACATATATTTTGTATTATTAAACCTGCAAGATCCTCCAGGATTATCCAGAACTAAGAAAAGATTTTTGAAAATGAAAGCTTCCAAGTTCTGCATTTTAGATCATGCTCTCTTTTGGAAAAATCATGAAGGTGTTTTATTAAATTGTCTAATCAAA